>JAHRHZ010000222.1:39685822-39711864 GCA_024137785.1 Ginglymostoma cirratum | reverse complement strand
CTCCTCCCTACCCCCCCTACCTACACTCACCTTTACTGGCTCCATCCCCGCCTCTTCGACTTGTCTGCCTCCTCTCCACCTATCCTCTCCTCTATCCATCCTCTATCCGCCTCCCCCTCTCTCCCTATTTATTTCAGAACCCTCTTCCCCTCCCCCATTTCTGATGAAGGGTTTAGGCCCGAAACGTCAAGTTTTCCTGCTCCTATGATGCTGCTTGACCTGCTGTGTTCATCCAGCCCCATGCTTGTTATGTAGAAGAATGGTGGCTGACAGTTATGCTTCCTCAGGCAGAATCGTGTGAAGGGGGTTAAAGGTACATTAGTTTGGAGACAGAGAAAGAAGAGAGAACATAGAATAAAAACAAGAAACTGTGGATGTTGGAAATCTGAAACAAACAGAAACAAGAAGTGCTGGAGAAACTCAGAAGCTCTGGCAGCAAGTAGAGAGAAAAGCAGAGCCGACAGTTCGAGTCCAGTGACCTACTGTTAGAACTCTGTTTTCCTCTACAGATGCTGCCAGACCTTCTGAGTTTCTGCAAAACTTTCTGTTTTTGTTTAAGAGGAGGTGATGGCAGATTAAAAAAAAGGTCAAGGCCATGCAAGAATTTGTAAATAGGGCTACAAATTACAAAATATTTTGGGAGAGGAGAGCGAGCAATTAAACCATTATAATCAGAAGTGATGAAAGTATGTACTAAAATGAAGGTTGCAGAGCTTTTCATGAATTAAGATTTGACCTGTACAGTAAGGACGGGTTGCACCTGAACCGGAAGGGCACAAATATCCTGGGAGGGAGGTTTGCTACAGCTGTATGGGATGGTTTAAACTAGTTTGGCAGGGGGTGGGCAACCGTATGTATAATTCAGAGGATGAGGTATTCGGCCTTCCGACAGACGCAACAGGGAGTGAAGTGGTTTATAAAGAGATGCAGTCGATGAAGCGTAATTGCGGACACCGAGATGGTTTGAGGTGTGTATACCTCAATGCTAGAAGTATCAGAAATAAAGCGAATGAACTTAGAGCATGGGTCAGTACTTGGAACTACAATGTTGTGGCCATTACAGAAACTTGGGAACTCAGGGAGAGGAATGGATGTTGGAAGTTCCGGGATTTAGATGCTTTAAAAGAAATAAGGAGAGTGGAAAAAGAGGTGGTGGAGTGGCATTGCTAGTCAGGACAAGTATAGCAGCTACTGAAAGGCAGTTCGAGAATGATATGTCTACAGAGTCAGTTTGGGTTGAGGTCAGGAACAAGAAAGGAGCAGTCACTTTGTTGGGGGTTTTTTACAGACCCCCCAATAGTTGCAGAGAAGTAGAGGAGCGGATTGGGAGGCATATACTGGAAAGGTGCAGAAGTCACAGGGTTGTAGTCATGGGTGACTTCAAATTTCCAAGTATTAATTGGAAACATTTTAGTTGTAATAGTTTAGATGGAGCAGATTTTGTCCAGTGCATTCAGGAAGGATTCCTGACACAGTATGTAGATAGACCAACATGAGGAGAGGCCACTTTGGATTTGGTGCTTGGCAATGAACCGGGCTAAGTGTTAGATCTGTTGGTAGGAGAGCATTTTGGCGGTAGCAATCATAACTCTGTTACTTTCACGGTAGTCATGGATAAGGATAGGTACATACGGCAGGGTAAAGTTTACAGTTGGGGAAAGGGTAATTACAATTCTGTTAGGCAAGAACTGGGTAACATAAATTGGGAACAGATGCTGTCAGGGAAGAACACCACAGAAATGTGGAGATTGTTTAAGGAATGCATACTGCCTGTGCTCGATATATTTGTCCCTACCAGGCAGAGAAGATGCGGTCGAGTGAGGGAGCCATGGTTCTCGAGAAAGGTCGAACGACTGGTTAAGAGGAAGAAGGAGGCTTATGTAAGGTTTAGGAAAAGAGGAACAGAAAAGGCTCTGGAGGGATACAAGTTAGCCAGGAAGGAGCTGAAGAAAGGGCTTAGGAGACCTATAAAGGGGCATGAGAAAACCTTGGCGGATAGGATCAAGGAAAACTCCAAGGCTATTTACCCGTATGTGCGGAACAAGAGAATGACCAGAGAAAGGGTAGGGCTAATCAAGGATGGTAAAAGGAATTTGTGCACAGAGCCTGAAGAAATAATAGAGGTCCTTAATGAATACTTTTGTTCAGTATTCACAACTGAGAGGGACCTAGTTGTAGAGGAGGACGTTGTGAAAAGGCAGGTAGGCTAGAGGAGGTTGATGTTAGTAAAGAAGATGTGCTAGGAATTCTGAGGAAGTTGAAAACAGATAAGTCCCCCGGGCCTGATGGGTTTTATCCAACGATTCTATGGGAAGCGAGGGACGAGATCGCAGGGCCTTTAGCGATGATCTTTTTGTCTTCACTGTCCACAGGTATAGTGCCGGAAGATTGGAAAGAGGCAAACTTCATTCCCTTGTTCAAAAAAGGGAACAGGGATAGCCCCAGAAATTACAGGGCAGTTAGTCTTACGTCAGTGGTGGGCAAATTATTGGAAAGGGCTCTGAGAGATAGGATTTATGATCACTTGGAAAGGCACAGTTTGATCTGTGATAGTCAGCGTGGATTTGTGAGGAGTAGATCATGCCTCACAAACCTTATTGAATTCTTTGAAGAGGTGACCAAACATGTGAATGAAGGTAGAGCAGTGGATGTGGTATACATGGATTTAAGTAAGGCGTTTAATAAGGTCCCCTATGGTAGGCTCATGCAGAAGGTAAGGAGGCAAGGGATAGGGGGAAATGTGGCAGATTGGATTCAGAATTGGATGGCCCTTAGAAGTCAAAGGGTGCTAGTGGACGGAAAATATTCAACATGGTGCTCAGTTACGAGTGGTGTACCACGAGGATCTGTTCTGGGTCCTCTTCTATTTGTGATTTTTGTAAATGATTTGGATGAAGGAGTGGAAGGGTGGATTAGCAAGTTCGCGGACGATATGAAGGTGGGTCACATTGTGGACAGTACGGAGGGCTGTTCTAGGTTACAAAGGGACATTTATAGAATGCGGAGCTGGGCTGAGAAGTGGCAGATGGAGTTTAACCCTGAAAAGTGTGATGTGATTCATTTTGGAAGGACAAACTTGAACGCAGAATACAGGGTTAACAGAAAGGTTCTTGGCAGTGTGGAGGATCAGAGGGATCTTGGGGTTCATGTTCACAGTTCCCTGAAAGCTGCCACCCAGGTGGATAGAGTTGTTAAGAAGGCGTATGGTGTGTTAGCTTTCATTAATAGAGGGATTGAGTTAAAGAGCCGTGATGTTATGCTCCAGCTGTACAAAATCCTGGTTCGGCCACATCTGCAGTATTGTGTCCAGTTCTGGTCACCTCATTACAGGAAAGATGTGGAAGCATGCACAGAGGTGCAGAGGAGATTTACCAGGATGTTGCCTGGAATGGAGTGAAGGTCTTACGAGGAAAGGTTGAGAGAGCTACGGCTTTTCTCTTTAGAACGACGAAGGATGAGAGGTGACTTGATAGAGATGTACAAAATGATCAGAGGTATAGATAGAGTAGACGGCCAGAGACTTTTTTTTCCTGGGATGGATGTAGCTTTTACAAGGGGATATAGTTTTAAAGTGAAAGGAGGTAGATACCGGGGAGACGTCAGATGTAGGTTCTTCACTCAGAGAGTGGTGGGGGCATGGAATGCATTGCTGGAGAGGGATGTGGAGTCGGCCTCATTGGGGTATTTATGCGGCTATTAGATAGGCATATGGATGATAATATAAGGTAGCGGTGGAGGTTAGATAGACCTTAGGTTTAGGGTAAAAGTTTGGCAAAACATCGTGGGCCAAAGGGCCTGTGCTGTGCTGTACTGTTCTACGTTCTATGTTCTATGTTCTAAGATTTCTGTTGAGTTGAACTGAGCAGACTGGTGTGGAAAATGTTGGGCGTCAGACTGCACAGATAGGACCCTAACAGTGTGGTTAGGGTAAATTAGGATCGCAAGCAGATGAAACTGAAAATGTGTGTTATGTGATCTTGGTAATGGTTAGGATATGGGACCTGTGGTTATTAATTTGATCCAATTTCAATGATACATTTTTCTGGTCAGAAACAAAAAAAAACAATTTGAGTCTCAAGAGCAACAGTAAATATGCTTATCATCATCAACAATATTTTATTTTCCTCAGGTTAAAGTAATGTCATTGAGTTTTTATTGTTCGTAGAGTCATACAGCATGGAAACAGACCCTTCCGTACAACTAGTACATGTTTCCAAAATAAACTAGCCCCCACTTGTTACATTTGGCACATATCCCTCCAAATCTTTCCTATTTAGGTACTTATTTAAATGTCTTTTAAATGTTGTAACTATATCTGCATCCAGCACTTCCTCTGACAGTTCATTCCTCACACGAGGACTCTTGAGTAAAAAAAGTTGCCTCTCACCTTTTTAACTTTCTCCTCTCACCTTGAAAATAATGTCCCTTAGTTTTGAACTTCCCTACCTGAGGGAAAAGACACTTACTATTCACCTTATCTATGCCCCCATGATTTTATAAACCTCATTAAGGTCATCCCTCAACCTCCTACGGTCCAGTAAAAAAAAGTCCCAGCCCATCCAACCTATTCTTATAACTCAACCCTCCATTTCTGGCAAATCTTTTCTGAATCCCCTCCAGTTTAATAATATCCTTCCTATAGCAGGACAACCGGAACTGTACACGCTACACCAGAATAGGCCTCATCAATGTCCTGTACAACCTTAACATGACGATCTGAGACTAAGTGTTCCAGAATTCTGAGGCGTGCAACCCCATTGTGCAGTACAGAAGCCCAGAAACCTTCTTGAGTATGAAGACAATAACTGTGAACACAGACGACAAAGACCATACTAGTTAACCAGAGTCATGCAGGCGCATTCATACCGCTAATTAAACCCCTCCTCTGTCTGCTTCAGAGTCATGGGCCAATAGACACTTTTATTTTGGCAGTGATATCCCTTGGAAATAGGAAAAATTCATTGTTTCACGATGCAAAGGTTTCACCAGCCCTGATGTGTTTTTAGCCTAATGGGCGTTAGACCCGATGAGTATAATTTGCACATACAGAAACAATATTACATAATTTGTCTTGGGAAAATGCTTAAAAGCTTTGTGCCATTTTTCTTGATTTTACTCATGTGTTATCCAAGCCTTTTAACGTTAAACGACCATGCTTTAAAGTGTATCCAGCTTCATGTCACCAAATTTCTAGGGAGGACACTGATACAGTACTTATCCAACTCCAAAATCTATACAAACAAAATTAAACTCACCAGTTTCAGTTGTGCTCAGTTAGTTTTATGCATCATCATTTAATCTGTAGAAGGAATTTATAAGAGACAGCAAAAACAATTTAGACTCCAATTGGCACAATGCAGAATTGATTGATGTGAGTATTTATTTTCTAGAAGGGCATTAGCTTACTAGTGTGCAAATATTAAAACGCAGCAACTGAAACAGTTTCAAAAATGTGTTTTTTCTGCTGAAGGGTATTTTTACAGTTAGCTAACTATAGAAGAAAATTACCTGCATCAATGCACCACATCATTGCTTGTTATACCAGAAGGATAAATGCCCCAGTTTCATTTATGGTGAATTAAAAAAGATAAACTTTGTTAATGGTTACATGTTCTTTTCAAAAACAATTAAACTGATTTTAAATATCTGATGTTGTCAGACAACAAAGGAAACTAAAATAAAATGATCTAAGACAATTTATTTTAGTTTTTTATCCCTAATAAATTAGATTCTTACCTTCGCAGTCATGTTCAATTAATCCGGTTTAGAATTTATATCCAGTGCAGGTTTATTGATAGTTATACACAATCTGTATAGGAAATACTTAACAGGGCAACTCCGCATTAGTAAAGCGTTGACTGCTGCGGACGAGGTTGAACAGTGCGCTGTCATATGTTTCAGTAAATTGATAAGAGTTCCAAAAAGGTTTTATGTAAGTGACACATTTTCCTTAGCATAAAATTTGTCTCTTAGTATTTTGTTCTTTGTGGCTTTGCATATGGGTCTGTTCTATGTAAAAGGGTTGTCCTCATCACCTGCCATTTTCACAGCCTGTTTGACACCCTAGGGCTTCCCAGCAGTGCTCTCCAGCAGGAGCTGTCTCTGAGCTTTTAGCACCACCAAATAATTGAGGTTGTCACATCCCTTGTTCATTGTTTTTCTAGCCTGAAAAAATGCAAATATTTCATTGTAGTCATTAATTTTCCCATCCTTTTCTTAAAGCATTTTGTTGGTTTGATCAGATGAAAAGGCTGAAGGCATTATTGCAAACATGCTGGCATCCAGGTCTGCCTGTAGTGGAGAGAATCTCATCAGATAAAGTCTCAGGGAGGTCATCAATCATTGGTGCTGACAACCATTTTGCCTTCGTTTGTTACAGATGTGAACATGCTTAATTATTTGTAGTGTAATTAGTTCATGAAATGTCAGGAAATGTCAAACTGTGTTCACAGTGCAGATTTCTTCAGCAAAGTGGAATGAGAGCAAGTGTCAATGGGAGACATGCAGGACTGATGAGCAAAACCACGTCTGCAGGCAAATGAGGAGATGGCTTAGGGGCGATGAGAGAAGGTCAAGAACTACTTATCTTTAGCCTTCTGGGGTGACCATATTTGTAATAAGTATGGAAAAAATAAAAATGAACAGTGTAGGGAGATTAAAGAATTTCAGAAGTAAAAACTTGTTTCAATTTCAAGCACTTCTGAATCAATTTAAACAATTTTGTGACATCACTTTTGATTATTGTTCCAGGCATTGTAGAAGATGCCTCGTTGAGTTCAACTGCAATTCCAACATTTCTATTCATAATAACTTTAACAGTAATATTGAAAAATAATATTAAGCCAAAGTATGGTTACCTGATATTGAATTACACCATTTCAGGAACTTTACAAACAAAAATCCACCTCAACATTTTAGATGAAAGTTTTGCTCTCTGACGACTATAAAAAGTCTTCAGCGTTTTAGCATGCTCTACCCAGTTCCCAAAGAACAGAAGACCAAACTGCTGTAATTCAATACTAATTGGCAGTCTCACTGGGAGAGATGATAAGGATAGTACGGGAAATGTACCGTCATGCTGGTAAAGGAGGAGATCTCCTCACACATTTGGTTGGACTACAGTGTAAGAGCCCTATACCAATTACCTCATCCATGCTGTCCTGAACTGGAGTGTATTTAATTCTGTTGTGAAAAGAAAATTTCACAAAAAAGAAAATCATTCCCTGATGTTTGAAGATCACATGCTTTACAAAATTGATTAGTTGCTAATTTTAGTCTTTTCAAAACCTAAAATTGAAACAACATAACATGAGATGAGTTCTCACAAATAAAATCTGCAAACTGATCTAGAGAATTCATATGCATATTAGGAAATCATAATGGATACATGCTAATTAATCCCTTGTTGCTAAAACCCCAATTAATACTATTTTGTTGGCACTAGGTTATCAAGTTAACGTGCAATAATAAAATAATTGTGACCATTTTCTGGGAGATGTCATTTCTTTGTGGAGTTATTAGAAAGAATGAGGCCACAACCATTAGAATACTGTTTATACTGCCCAAAGAAGACCTTTTGCCTAAGATATGATGACAATAAAATGAGCTTTATGCTACAGAAGGTATTTAGTTGGCTTATATGTGAATTTCTTAGACAGCACTCCACTGGGCAGCCAAGCATGGCAAGGAAGACAATCGCCAGAGCTGGCATTGATGTCAATGTTAAATCTGTAAGTGACTGAGATGTTAAGTGATGTTTGATTGGTTTCTTGAAATCCTAAGCATATTTCCTTCCCCCTCCCCCATTCCTGCCTTTGTTCTTTCACCCCCTGCTGGCATCCTTTAAAAAAAGCACCTTTCTTCTATTAAACAGACAGGGGCTTTTTATAGTGGTCTTGCTAGACTGTCATTCAGAGCTGTCAAATCTGCCATCTTAGCATGCTATTAAACCTGAGTATGGCACTACTGTCAGTTCATTTTAAGAAATTTATTAAAAGTACTTTGAAGACTCTAATATGGCACAAATATGCATTGGCGAATGCTGTGTAGATGCAGTGAATACATTTTTTAAGAATTAAAATCTGACTGTTTTATGTATACACAACCGCACTCAATAGGTTCATTTTAGGCATAACTCATTTCTGACCATTTTTGAGTTTTTGTGGTGGGAAGTGTATTGATGAAGATGATAATGTACCAGACTATTCATCCAAGAGAAGCTTGTTTTTCTTTTTTTTTAATCATTATAAGTTTGGTATTATAAAGCAATTTTAACAAAAATTGCTAACATCAGTCAGACTTAATATCAGATTAGACTTTTCTAACTGGAGAAAAATGACATTTTTTAGAAAAATGAATTCTGACATTTGATGGTATAGTAATAGTTATATTTTCAACCTGCCACTCAGGCAAGACTAACTGACATTACAGAGTGACCATATTGCAGAAATGCCTGGCTTTAATTTCGTTTAACTCAATGGAACTGAAAATTGGATAGTTTCTATAATGGATTGCCAATCTGCAATGCTGCATTTATGCCCATATGGCACTGAAAATCTATCCCATGAGCTCTGAATTAGACCAATTCCTGTCCTTCAAACTTTCAATTATCAGAACTTACGGATGCAGAAATCCCTAAATTTCACATTTATCCCCAATGCCACATCCATTTTTGGTTTAAAGATGGCTTACCTTAGATTTTGCCTCACAGTTAAATATAAAGCTAAACTTTAATTCTTACACAAAATGGGGTTGGTTGAAGAAGATTTGGCTCTATATATGCATTCCTAAATGTAATATGCAATTTTAATTTGAGTGAATATTTTTACTCTTTGATAAACACCTTCTAAGAAACAAAACAAAACTGTTGTTGTACATATATTTATAAAATGTAAAAGACCAATTGTTTGATTAAATTGGCATGTTAATTAAATATTGTGTGGTATTCCGCGGAATGTGACATTCAAGAAAAATAACACACTTTTCCATCAAATTTTATTTATTATGTTATTTGTTGCTTAATTACCTTCATTTCATGGATAATTTTTTTGTTTGACAGCACTAGGATGTTCCTCTTTTAAATATAATGGAAGCATTTTCACTTTGTCTTGAATTAGTTTGCATATATATATAAACTTGCAATGATTGCGATAAACCACATTTGAAACATGTGGCCTACAAATAAAGATTGTAGCTTTATTCATTTTATCCATATATCTTAGCAGATGTCTCATCCTTGACTCTAAATTCACTTGAAATCCTTGAATAATTTTTATGTGTTTAAAAATGTCAAGAGAATATTATGGTGGCTCAGTTATTGACAGCTTTGAATCCAAGCTATAATGACTAATAAAATGGATATTGTCAAATATTTTAGAGAAAATAATGTAATATTAGAAGCACCAAGAAATATTCATTTTAATTTCACAGAATAAATCATTTTGAAATACTGCAAAACTGCAACTCTAGTCCCATAACGTTAAAAGAAACCTTTATGTTTGCATTTTTTAGTACTGATTCCCATAACTCTAGTTTTTCTTCAAGGTGAAATCCATTCCTTAGTATCTTTGCTAGTGCATCCCAGCTTTAATTTCTTTTCTCCAACCTTTTCATTTTCAAATAAATTGAGGCATCCCATTTAAGACCTTTTTTTTTCCAGCAGTGTGCCTGAGGCTTGGTTTGTGTTCAAGTCAAATAAAATTGGAATGCTCCATTGCACCTTTTTTCCACTTTTCCACCTTTTGTATGTGAAGTGGCAGACGTGAATTTAATAGAGGAAGAATGCTGTGATTACTTAATGGTTTCCCAGACAGCAATGGCCTGGAGAATTAAATTTCACATCTGCTTTGATTGTGTTAATCTCTCTCTTCACATCCAGGCTGTTATGATGTGCACATGAGAGATAATGTTTAAACTGACTAAAGCAAAGTAAACCAGACAAGTCTGTTATTGGCTTTATAATTACATAATTAACTTTTTGTCTCTAATCGTTATGGAGGTAATGGTGCTGTTAAAATGGGTTTCTGGTGAGCAGAAACTAAATCAAAAATCAATAATCCATAGAATGCCATTAAGGGCTGTAACAGCGCTTGTTTGATTCACTCAAGTTTTTGTACTGCAAATGAATTTCATTATGGTGCAGAATGTTATCTGGCAAGCTGACTTTCAACTGATAGAAGTGAGCAAGAGCATTGTAATCAGCAGTGTGCAGGAAAATGGACAAATGTTGCCATAAATTACACTCTGCTTGAAATGCAGTTATTGTAGAGCGATTGACCTACTTGAAATTAATTCTATTTTCCATGAACCCTCCTTTATTTCTAATTTACATTATGATCATATAGGTCTGAAAAATGATATCATAAAAAAGATTAATGTACTAATTACTTGTCTTCTTATCTCCCCCTCCCTTGGTTCCAACACCTTTGGACCAACTCGCTCAGCATGTAAGTATGTCACTTATTTCATTGTGACAGGGGTAATGTATTTGCAAACTGTGCTATAAATATTGGAATTCAGGGTAGCTATCTCATATTCAGACACCAGCCTTTTGAGCTATGCTTTTCCAAATGAGTTTAGAATTGACAAAGATTTTCAAAGCCAAATTACCTGTATGTCACTGTGAAATTAGGTTCTTGACCCTGCCTCTGATGTATGCTTATTTTCTACATATTTTCTCCCTCAATTTTATGCATCGCTATTCACTGTTGGAACTGGTGACATGTCTATCCTGAAAGAGGGTAAGTAATACTTTAATACACCTGTGAAATGAGTCTGCGTTTGTCATGAATATGCTGAATGCCACCAGCGGCTGCAGTCAAATTGTTATTCCAGTGGCTCAGCATGACCTGAGCTTTCCTTCAGTAGGGCAACCATAAAGATCCTGCTGCCTTAACACTCTTCCAAATTTTTTTAAAGAGTAGATACGTTTTCTGTACTTCTAATTTTAATCCCATCCTACTACATCGCCTCCTCCATCTTTCTTGAAAAAAAGCACATTCCTAGAAGACATTGAGTCTTTTTAATAAAAACATAAAATTCTTGCACAATGTATGCCATTAAATTTCATTAATATTGTATCCTTTGTTGGTGAATTTTTAAGTTACCATGAGGTAAAAAGATATACATTAAGGATTGGATTTTATTTTTTGGTAAACAAATGCATTGACACACTCTGAACTCAAAATAAACACAATTATAAAATCATTAAAATAAATTTGAGACTGTACTTGAAATTCCTAAAAAATAGGTTATGAAGGCAAATTGTAGTCACACAAATATGTTAGCTTTTAAATGACGTTTTAAATTTATTCATTCATGGGAAGTGCGCATTACTTGAAATGCCAGCACTTATTACCTGTATCTATTTGCCCTTGAGAAGGTGGGTGTGAGTAACTCTTGATTCGCCTGGGGTTATTTTGTGGTTTTGATACTATTTGGTGGCTCACTTGAAATGTTTTTGTGAGAGTTTTCTCGAGGTTTGATGGTAGGTAGGCAATGACTAATAATTAAACAATTTTTGCTCGGTTTTCAAAAAAAACAAACATTTCTTTAAGGTGGAGATACCCAGTGGAAAATCAAGGGGAGTTAAAGATAGCATTAGATCAAAAGAGGAGTTGATAACATTGCCAAAAAGTTGTAAGCCTGAGGATTGAGGGAATTTCAGAATTCAGCAAAGGAGGACCAAGAAATTGACAAAGTAAGAGTGAATAAAATATGCATGTAAAATAGCAAGAAACTTAAAAATAAATTGTAAAAGCTTTAATAGGTTTTTAAAAAGGTCAAGATTAGCAAAAATAGATATAGATCCATTACAGGCAGAGACAGGAGAGTTTACAATAAGAAACAGAGAAATAATACACAAGCTAAACAAAAGCAGAAAGTGTTGGAGAAACTCATCAGGTCTGGCAGCATCTATGGAGAGAGAAACAGAGTTAGTGTTTTGAGTCATATGTGACTCATCTGAATATGACTACTTAGCTTTTAACCTAAATAAATTTTATACTCGTCTTCACAGATGAAGACGCAATACGTCTCACTGAAATAATTAAGATCCAAGGTGAAAGTGTGGAACTAAACTAAATTGGTATTAATAAAACTGTGTTTTTTTTAAAAATGAATGGGACTGAAAGTTGACAAATTCATGGGACCCAATGACCTTCACCCTAGAGTGTTGAAGAGATGACTATAATAGATGCATTGGTGACCTTCTTTCAAAATTCTATTAGTTCTCCAACAGTGCCTGCATATTGAAAGGTTGCAATGTAACCCCACCTTTAAAAAAAGAAGACACAGAGAAAATGGGGAACCACAGACTCGCTAGCCTGATGTCAGTAGTAGAGAAAAGACAAGAATCTATTGTAAAGAATATGATCACATGTCTTGGTGGAGATTTGAACTCAGATCTCCAGACTGCAAATTCAGTTAGATAGCTGCCATGCCCATATCCTTTTAGGCAACCTTACTTCACTCCAAGTAACCCATGTTTGTACATAAACCAATTACGTTTCATTAATTTATATTAAGTATCGAAAGTGAAGGGATGCAGGAAAAATTGTTGCATGGCACGTATGCCTTTTACGCTAGAGTCAACTTTTCCCATTCATGTTCTTGTCCATACATTCTTCTCAGTCCTGAAGAACGGTTATATCCAAAATGTTGACTGCTGTTTTCCTGCAGATGCTGCTGGCCTGCTGTATTCTTCTAGCCTCCTGTTTGTCCCTTGGATTCCAGCATCTGCAATATTTTTGTCTCATACACTTATACTGACTGGCCTGTATTACAATCATCCCATCTGTCACAATCACCTGTTTATGAATACAAACATCATGTTTGAATCATCACTATTGTGAAAACAACTTAATAGTTTAGCTATAGAGATCAGCAGGTGTTGGGGAAAAAACAAGCAAGCATTGTAACCTGTATGTATTTAAAATTCACAGATGTGTAGGAAATACCTCATCGTATCATCAAGGATAAACTTTTGCTGTTGAATAAAATTTTAGGATTGAACTATACAAGCCTTTTAAGATTGAACTATTCGGGAACAAACTGGTTTAAGCTTCTTAAGATTTGACTCTTTCTAGATATGGTAAATGTTACTGTCTCGACTAAACCTTTTTATTTGCTCTTAACGATGTTTTGAACTCCCAAAGACATGTTTAGCACTTGACAATCTTGTAAGTCGACAAATTAGCTTGACACACCATTCCTCTAAATTGAGTTGCACTACTTTTTGGAGCTTAAATTTCAGCGAGTTCTTAATTTACATGAGCAAGATTGTCTTCATTTCTGGAGGCAAGACACCTGGCTCAATTGGAGCAGTAATTCATTTTTAGTGTTTGGGGTGTGATCATCATTCAGATAGATCTCAGTCTTTGGATGATGGATGGTGAGTAAACTGGAGGCTGATAGGACATAGCCCATGAATCTGTTCTACATCATCAGTTCCTTTGATCACTGGCAGAAGTTCAGAGATGCCTCTGTGCATCTGTCCAAATAAACAAAAGTACCAGTTATATCCTCTGGAGTTGCATTCACAAATGTAGAACCCACCTCCATTTCACACTCACCTCCTTCACCAAAATGCCTCCAGTTTAAAATAAATGCCACAGTTCTTTTCTTTGGATGGAAGTATTTGAAAGTCCTAAGATAATGACAGATTCTGTAGATAATAGATGACCCATGAAAAATGATAGCTGTGCTGACAGCAGGGGCTGGTTTCGGCATAGCTGCCATGCCACATTAAGGCCTACAGCTGTCATGACAAGAAACTCAAAAGTTACAGCAATGCTATAGCGATTACATCATTTATCTTTTGAAAGCTGTTCCCTGATTAGTGTCTTGCATTCATTCTACTCACTGTCGTTGCTCAGCTTGAAGTAACTTGTCAGTTCACTTTCCAAGAATAAATCAAAGGATGTTTGTTTCATAGTCAAGTTGGGTTTAGTGTATGTGGCAGTTGACTCTGCTTAGCTGGACTGTTTAACAAATATTGATCATGTTTTATAAAGAACTTCTTCTATAAATGCCACCTTTTCCTTTGTCTAAAATCTTTGACCTTTCTTTGCTTCATTAATTTTACACATAGCAAAAAAAAAGGTGGAAAAGGTTGAAGAGTCTGTGGCCTTTATATATTACACACTGTACATGACTCTGCCTGTCACCAGGTCCCAAATTCCTCTTATTGGGATAATGAGGCAACTCTTAAAGTTAATACATTTATAAAGTGTCAGGTACTGAAGTGCCTTTTAAAAATCAGATGTACCTATTTTTACACTAATGAAGAACAATTTCCCCTTAAACGTAAATTAGATTTTTTTTTTTGCAGAAGTAATATTTAATTTCTTTTTCGTGGTAATTTAGGATCCCAGATTACTATGAGGCAATTTCCTATTTTTTTTTCAGGGGATTAGAAAGTATATATGGCCTAAGTAAATTATGTGGCCTTTTTGGTGAATGAAATATATCAAGTCATATAGGGGTGAGACTGTTTCCGTGAACATTTTAATGAAGGTGATATAAAGTGAATATTTTTAAGTTTAGGAATGCATTAAATTAAGATCGTTAAAGTACTGGGTCAGTAGTTCCCAGGGACAGTTTGACATTAAAATTTGCATCACTGTTGATTGATGTTTTGTCTCATTATATCACTCAGGCACTGGATCCAGTAGTTGATATTTCCTTGTGTCTGAATTTTACTTTCATTGTTGAAATAGCAACCTAAAACAATATCATTGACTCAGAATTCAGTGAATTGCACCAATGCAAGGATGATAGGAAAACTGAAACAAAAACAGAAATTGCTGGAAAATCACGGCAAGTCTGGCAGAATCTGTGGAGAGAATTCAAAGTTATTGTGTCAGGTCCAGTGACCTTACTTCAAAACTAATGGTAGCTAGGAAAAAGTTGTTTTTTATGCAGAAGGTAGGGTGGGGTGAGAGAGTAAAGAGTAAATAACAGGTGAAGATAGAGCCCAAAGAGAGAAGAACAGTCAGACAGACATAGGAGAGGATAACAGTCAGTCTAGGAGAATGAATAACTGCTAATGAGGACTACTAGTGGCTATCAACGGGTTGAAAGAGAAGTTGTTCAGGGTGAGGAGATAAAAGGTACTGCAGATGCTGGAGAATCTGAGATAACAAGCATGGGGCTGGATGAACACAGCAGGTCAAGCAGCATCATAGGAGCAGGAAAACTCGACATTTCGGGCCTAAACCCTTCATCAGAAGGGTTTAGGCCCAAAACGTCGAGTTTTCCTGCTCCTATGATGCTGCTTGACCGGCGTTGTTCAGGGTGAGGATGAGCTCAGCCAGGTGGAAGACGGTGGTGGTGTATGGGGATAGCTCAGGCCATTTTTACAGGAAGAAGTGGAGAGCCCTGAGATCATCCCGATGGGGGACAGGTGTGTAAAGGGATTGCACATTCATGGTGAAGAGGAGGCAACTGGAGCCCACAAATTGGATATTCTGAAACTGATGTAAAGCTTCAGAGGAGTCACAGATATAAGTGGGAAAGGACTGGACAAATGAAAACAAAACTGAGTCAAGTTAGGAAGAGATGAGTTCTGCGGGGCAGGAGCAGGCAGAAACAAGAGGTCTGCCCGGGTAGTCCTGTTTGTGGACCTTCTGCTGGAGGTGGCAGAATTGGCGGAGTTGTTAACTCCTTTCACTTTCTTTCGGTTAAAGGAGTGGCCATGGGTACCTGCAATCCTCAGTTGTGCCCGCCTCTTTGTGAGATACATGTAACATTCCTTGTTCCAGACCTACTCCAGCACACATCCACAATTCTTTTTCTGGTCATCAGTGCTGCTTCCCTCTCTTGTCCCCAACTGGAAAAGTTTATCCATTTCGCTTCCAATTTCCATCCCACTCTCACCTTGACCTGGTCCATCTCTAACTCCTCCCTTCCCTTCTTCGTTATCTCTGCTTCCATTTCCAGGGATGGGCTGGCTACCAATTTCCACTACAAACCAAGTGAGTCCCACAGTTACCTTAAATATACATCCTCACATACCACTTCCTGTAAAGACTTTATTCCTTTCTCCCAGTTTCTTCATCTCCATTGCATCTATTCTAACGATGCCAACTTCAACAAAGGGGCCTCTGCAATGTCCACCTTCTTCCTCAGTCGAGGCTTGCCCAGCACCACGTTTTACAGGATCCTCAGCTGGGTCTGACTCATCTCCTGCACTTTGGCTCTCACCCCTTCTTTTCCCTCCCACAACAGCAATAGGGTCACTCTTATCCTTACCTACCATCCCACTAGCATTCACATACAGAAGATCATCAGATGCCATTTTCGCTGCCTCCAGCAAGATGCCACCACCAAACATATATTCCCCTCCCCTCTCTTGTCACCTTCCGCAGGAACTATTCCCTCTGGGACACCCTGGTCCTCTCTTCCTTCATTCCCAACACACCCCCACAGCCCCACGGCACCTTCCCCTGCAACCGGCGAAGGTGTAACGCTTGCCCATTCACCTCCTCCCTCCTTGGTATCCAAAGTCCCAAGCATACCTTCCAGGTGAAGCAGCACCCACAATTTGGTCTCCTCCGTACTGAGCAAAAGAAACGTAGACTGGGTGACCGCTTCACAGAACATCTAGTTTCTGTCTGCAAAGAAGACCCTGAGCTTCTAGTTGCCTACCACTTCAACACACCACCCTGTTCCCTGGCCAACATCTCTGTCTCAGGCTTGCTCCAATGAAGCTCAGCCCAAGCTGGAAAAAACAGCACCTCATTTTCCGCTTGGAAACTGTACAGCCTCCTGGCTGTATCAATATCAAGTTCACCAATTTTCGAGTTTGAAGGTCCTTACCCCAACCCCCATACACCAGACCATGTTATCACATAGTCTGCTATTACACACTACCCATTGTTAGTCCCTATAGTCCCCATTAGCAGTTATTCATTCTCCTAGGCTGATTGTTATCCACTCCTTTGTCTGTTCAACTGTTCTTCTTTCTCTTTGGGTTCTATCCACACCTTTCATTTACTACTTACCCCCAACTGCCATCCTATCTTCTGCATAAAAAAACAACTTTTTCCTAACTATCATCAGTTCTGAAGAAGGGTCACTAGACCTGAAACGTTAACTCTGATTTCTCTCCACAGATGCTGCCAGACCCACTGAGACTTTCAGCAATTTCTGCTCTTGTTTCAGATTTCTAGCATCCGCACAACAAAACCTACATTGGATTTGGCGCTGATTTCACCGACAGGGACTTATGCCTCAATTTCATATGGAGTTAATTTTCATACATTCACTGCAATCTTTCTATGATTTGAAGATTGCCTTGCTTCTGCTGCTACTTTTCTTCTTCCATTATTGTTCAGAAGAGAAGCATGTTCATAGGGAGGCTTTCCAGTCATTTGATCCTTTTGATCAAGCAGAGGAATTCTGTGACTGATAACCATTTGATGAAATATCATGCAGGTTTCAGTAGGAAAAAATGTTCATAAATGCTTTGAAAACAGCGATCACACTCTGAAAATCTCTGGTATTTTAATACCAAGTGAATTCGGGTTGAGGTGCCTTTATGCTTTGTGCAAAAATCTGCTCCAGCGCTAGTTTATGTTAGCTTTTTTTGAATGGGGATTGACATGAGACATAGGAGCAGAAATTAGGCCATTCAGCCCATTGAGTCTGCTCTGCCATTCAATCATGACCTTAAGTTCCTCAACCCAATTCTCCCGCTTTCTTCCCATAACCCTTGATCCCCTTGATAATCAAGAACCTATCTATCTCAGTCTTAGATGTACTCAATGATCTGGCCTCCACAGCCTTCTGTGGCAGTGAATTCCATGGATTGAGCATTCTCTGTCTGAAGAAGTTTCTCCTTATCTATGTTCTAAAAGGTCTTCCCTTCACTCGAAGGCTATGCCCTCGGGTCTGAGCCTCTCCTGCTAATGGAAGCAACTTCCTACCATCCACTCTGTCCAGGCCATTCAGAATTCTGTAAGTTTCAATTAGATCCCCCCTCATCCTTCAAAACTCCAATGAGTACAGTCCCAGAGTCCTCAAATGTTCCTCATATATTAAGCTTCCCATTCCTGGGACCATTCTCGTGAACCTCCTCTGAACCTGTTCTGGGGCCAATACATCCTTCCTGAGATATGGGGCCCAAAACTGCACACAATACTCCAAATGTGGCCTGACCAGAACCTTATAAAGCCTCAGTAGTACATCCCTGCTTTTATATTCAAGTCCTCTCAAGTCATCATCAGCTGTTCCTTGATTCAAGGAGGTGACCACTCAGTGTTGCAAGTTTCTGCAGTGAGTCTTCATGTTACTGGACAAGTCAATTCTCCACCAGCAGCTCTTTGGACACAAGGGGCAGAATATCCCACAAGATAGTGGGACCCAGAGTACAGGATTTGTTTCCTTTTCATACCTTCTCTGCTGATGCTTTGCCTCATCATTAAAGTGTTTAGACTCGAGGCATGATGCAGCTTGATGGGTCAGTTATCGCTATTTTGAACAATTTGGAGTAACCTCCTGTCAGACATTAACATCAGTGCTGCTGCAGTGCAACGTGAGCTCGAGAATCTCTTTGTAGCATCTCTGGAATGCCGGCCATTTGAGAGTGTAAATGATTGGCAGTGGATTATGGTAAAGAATCTGGGAAGCAGCAAAAGATTAACAAGGAAATTTGGGTATATTAGTACTTCAAAGTAAGACAGACATTAAGGCCCTGATTTCCATCTACAGGTCAGGCGTGTTGAGTTGGGAGAATTTATAGCTCCGTGAAACTAACCGTTAAAAATGGCCACCAGCACTTTGGATGTTGTAGTCAGTGAACTGCACTGGGAGTTGGGCCAGATGACCTAGAGCTTAAGAGGCATTCCAGTTCCCAATGTGCACGGCAGAAATACGATGTTATGACTCTGGCATTGTATGTAAAGTTTAAAAATAAAGATTTAAATGGAAAACATTCTTTTTCTGTCACTCCCCTCGCTGTCTGTGTCCCATCATGTCACCACATGCCTCTGCATCCTCCCTACTGTGAATCTCCATATCTCCTGAGCACCACCCACCTCCTCCCCACCCTGGCCCACACCCACCCATCTCTAATGGCTCCTTGTACCTCATATGCCCAATTGTTGCAATGGCCCTTCATCGGCTTTATGTCAATACAATACTAACTCACTACCCTATCACCACTATTGGCCCTTGCATCTCCTCATTAACTGACCAATTATCCAACATTGGCATTAATAAGGAGGCATCATGACAGCAAATAAAGTCACCAGCCTGTTGGTTACATCACTATTGAACAAGAAACATGGTCTCATTGGTAGAAAACAAATATCCACTACAGTGAAATTGCAACGACAATGAACGCGAACATTTCACTGACGTGTTTAATAACTTCTGTAAAGAAACAATTACATTTTTGGTTACTGACTATGGTCATTAAATATCTCACTCAAGTACTGAAAAAATGTATGCCAATAAATAATGTATGCCAAGAAACTCATTTCGCAGCTGGAGCTGCCCAGCAATAGACATCCTATTGTGAAAAGATAGTTTGGCAAAAAATCATGCAGCAGATATGCACACGTAAAAAGATACTCTTGAATAGTACATACATAAAAAGACACTCTCAAATATCTAGCAGTGTGCTGTCCGATCTGGGCCAGTCCCTATGAATCTTCATGGTTCATCTCTGATCCAGTCACAATGCATTTGAAGTCAATGCAGTCATCTTCATTGGCACCCTATCAAACACCTTTAATCAAGCAGGCTGTTTTGCCCAGCATGGTGTTGGGCTTCTTGAGTGTTGTCCTAAAGAGCATCCATCAGCTACCACCCCCCACAAGCATTCCTAGTTCCCTCCCAAATGGAGTCTTAGGAGCATATGCACAGGGATACCCCAGTATTCTAACTGTCCCCAGGCCATCGAAAGGAAACGTACTGAGAACAGACTTGCTCTTGTCTCATCTCGATGATCCAAGTTCCACACTCCAGGGATTCCAAAATCCTGTATCTGGAGGAAGCTGGTCACTTAGTCCTCCAGCTATGTCTGGAATCAATTCCAATCCTGCCCCTACAAAAATGAGAGAGCCCAGGTTTGAGGGAGGCAGTTGTGATTCCACTTAAATTCCGGTATTTTCACCAATGCAGACATTCTCTGATCCTGCTGAAAATCAGGGCAGAAGTATTTATTCACAAATTTCCATGGAAATAAACAGAGTGGCATAAGAGTTACACCAAAACCTTCTTGAAAATTTACAGATGATCTTGCATCATAAATGCGTATGCTACTGGAGCTTATGAATTAGTCCATGCAGTGTAATATTTATTTCATTGGCTGTCAAATGACAAATTTTCAATACTTTTCACTGGGATCAGCATTGTCTGTGCACTCACACATAGAATGGTAATCAGAAGATATTGGCTATGTCTTGCTAAATGGATACCTCCATTGAAGTGGGATCTAATACCTAACTATTTTAGAATTATTACGCTACTTTAATTATTCGAGAGGAGTCCAATCATGTATGAACAAAAATAAAGAATGCAAGTGAAACACAGCAGGTATGGCAGCATCTGCAGATAGAAAAACAGACTTGACATTTCGAATTACTTTTCGCCATCTAAACCCAAAAACAATGCCACTAACCTCATCAGTAATCTTTCTAACGTAGAATGTTCATGCATTTCTCTTCATCATTGAACCAGAGAGCAGACATATTCATGCTTGCTTGAACCTTGCCAGCCAACCAAAAACTGGAATTATACATATCTTCAATGATAACAACAGAAGTTGCTGGAAAAGCTTGGCAGGTCTGGCAAGATCCGTGAAAAAAAATCAGAGTTAATGTTTCGAGTCCGGTGACCCTTCCTCAGAACAATTCTGAGGAAGGGTCACCGGACCCAAAACGTTAACTCTGATTTTTTTCTTCACAGATGCTGCCGGACCTGCTGAGCTTTTCCAGCAACTTCTGTTTTTCTTCCTGATTTACAGCATTCGCAGTTCTTTCGGTTTTTGTACTAATCCTCCCTGTCTAAGTACAACCGCAAAGAGAAAATCACGTATTTGAATTACACTTTGTGAAAGAATTAAACCATGCGTTCAAACCCTGTATCTTTAACATTTCGATATAAGGTAAAGACACTTAGCTGACACTTACCAGAAAACAGTTGTTATTTTTTATGAGATCTGCAGAGGGTTTCTCTCCACGAATGTCAGCAAGTTTTCTTGTGGCATTGTCTCAAATTTGCCTCTTTACTTATGCATCATGGCCCAATGGGTGCCCCACCCGTCAGAATCTCCCAATCTTCACAGGCAGAAAGATTGGCTACAGCCAGAACTTGCCAGAATTCCTGGTTCTGGGGCCACTTTTAAAGATCAGCTGTGTACCCAGTCAAATGCTGGGTTGCATGGTTCATTTCTGTGGGGGGACCGAGAGTAATTGGCATTCTGTTTTTACAAATGGGAGCCTGGAGGTTCTGCTGGATGGAATTGGGCGAAACAGTATGACCGCTGCCAGTGGAACATGCTCTGAGATTTTGGTAATTGATTGAAATCAGGAAGAGCAAGTAGTGACCCAAAGTTGTTTAGAATGTAAGAGAAGGAGATCAAAACCATGGGCAGAAATTTCCTAGCCTTGAGCAGGATAGGCAATTACAAAATATTTTAGAAAATACAGAACAAAAGAAAGAATCAGATGCTCAACATCAAGGAAAAGAAGTCCAAATTTCCCCTCAATGTTTTAACAGCCACATCAGAATCTTGCTAATAAATGGAAAGAATGTTATTTCCACGCATTTTTATCTTATTAGCTAATCTCACATTATTTCTGTGTGGTTCGCAATTCTCCCAGGCAGTGGTGAAAAAAACAGACAGTACCAATTTCTGATTTGAAAATCAGAGCACTTACCTGACAGATGCACCTCACCAATTGCTTCTCTAGGCCTCTATCATCAGCTCTGTTCACTAACATCATTCACTTCATGGGCAGAGGCCGCCCGAACCCTCCACTTACAGAAGTTGGCATCAGCAAAGCACCAGTCTCACCACATCATCTTGGCTGATCTCGGACTAACACAGAAGACACCTCAGCACTACATCACAGCACATTCACTGGCTCCTTATGTTGCAATAAACATACAAAGATGGAAAATAGAAACAGAAGCAGAGCATTTGGCCTCTCAAGCCTGATCCACTATTCATTTAGATCATGCCAGATCTGTTGATTGTTCAAATTTCATTTTCCCCTGCCAAATAATTCTTGATTCCCAAGTATCTATCTAATTCTGTCTTAAAAATATTCAATGACCCTGCCTTCACCACCTTCTAATGCAGAGAGTTCCAAAGCACTACCATGAATACAGGGGTCTGAGGAAAATTACAGTCCAGAACCAAGGGAGATTGGAAAGGATGGGGGACAGTGAAGAAGAGTAATTAAAACCTGAAGATCAGGATGGCCTGATTTGGAGTGCGGAGATCAGAGTCCAGAGATCAAGGGCCAGGAAGACAGAATGGAATCCAGAGGTGGGAACAATCAGGGAGCCTAGAACAGAGGCTAATTCAGTGTGTGGATTCAAGCCACATCGGGCTGGCTGTGGTAGAATGTGATTGGAAGCCATGGACACAAATAAAGTGTTTGCTGTGGGCGTGTCAGTTGATGTGAAGGGGTTCCAGTTACTAGGGTTTTGGGGTGAAATGGACATGTTTGGTTAGAGTAGGAATTTCAAGAAGCACTTATTCCTGAATCCAGCTGGCTTCACGTCTCATTTTGCATGCCTCACCAACCACCCCACCCTGCCACCACCTCCCCCCCCCCCCACCCCACCAAAGCTGTATTATTGCCTGCCCCGTGCTTTGTCTTCTTAAAACCAAACATGAGGAGTTGGGGGGTGGGTCAAGGTTGGAATTCAAATTTATAATATTTAGATGTCCCAGTCCACCCTTACTTGTCCATTTTAGGATTAAGATTCACCTCTTGATAATTCAGCAACTCAGTCTAAACAAGAAAAATTGAAAAAAAATGTATATTTTCATCAAAAAGTAATTTGATTTCAAGAAGGAGTTAGATATAGTTCTTTGGGCTAAAGGGATCAAAAAATACGGGGAGAAAGCAGGAACAGGATACTGACTGAGATGATCAGCCAGGATTATTTTCAATAGAGGAGTAGGTCTGAAGGGCTGAATGGCCTACTCCTGTTCCTGTTTTCTATGCCTAATTTTTTAAGATCTTTCATGTGGTGAAACGACTGGATTTGATTTGATGTGCTAAGTATTTGAGAGTTAATGCTTACAGCAGGATTTTAGAATTTAAGATTTATATTTGAATTAGATATTCAATACATTTTGAGTGAATGGGACATGATTAAATACACCTGCATCCTGTGCATAAATTTGAATCATTCTTCAATTGGACATGTAACTATCTGTAGTTAATAAAACATTTGCAGTTAATCTAATTGTTTACCGAGGGTTTTTCTCAGTATTTTCAAAGATTTTTTTTCGTTAGGATTGTGTACTCAGCTAGAAACACAGCAGTGAATGGTGCATAGATTTGTTCTTACAGTTCACCTTGATAGTATTTGGAATTTACATCTCTTCCTATTATTTCAAACAACTTTGAGCCCTGTTTTCCAATAGATCTGTTTGGCTCAAACTCATAAGTTATGTTGTTTGAAAATCTAACAGTAGACAGAGGTTTTAATGTCCTCTGTAAAATAAGAAATTTTCTCAAGCAAAATTTAATTTTTTATATATTCCTTATAGTACATAATCTAAAATGCAAATTATCCCAACAATAGCTTAAATAATAGCATGTGTGAGAGCTTTGAAACAATGTTTTTTACTGTGCATTTCACATTTGTAGTTCTGTATGTCAGCTAATTGCATAATTTGCATTTGCTGTCTTCTGTTCAAACCCTAAACCTATATTCTATTGCATATACCAGCTCTTCATGACCACCGACACATCATTCAGCTGCAGATCAACACATACAGTAAGTGACTGGCAACTCTTTTAATATCCTTGTTTCTTTATGAAACACTTTCCTCCCAGACCAGTGAGGTCTGCCATTTCCATAATCTCAATTTAACACATATCTCAAGTGCTAAACAGGGACTGTCTAGGCTTGAAAGTAGTAAAGTATAACAAAATTGCATTGACAGAAAAACAAAACATCTCTGCTGCCCTTATTAGCGGAGATGCTTAAAATGAAAGTGAGCGAGACGAAGGATTTGACGTGGAAGCAAGGGATAAATTGAAAACCAGTTAAAACTAGCTGAGAAACATCAACATGGCAAGCTAACAAAGACAGGGACCCCAAGGGGGAAGAAAGGGACAGAAAGAGCAAGCAGTTTGAGCATCATCAGATAATTGCTCATACTACAGCTAAATATTTGTGATCGAATGTTTTCCTAATTTGTTTCACAAATTTTACTGGTGCACTTAGATTGGTTGAGATAGGCTAATGCAGCATGGACGAGTGTTCATTAAGATGTTTATTTTGCCCAGTCTGTTGAAGCATAGCAGCTTTTTTAAAGATGTAGCCTTTCCTTTTCGCAGAACTAATTTTTTCTTAATTAGCCAGATCTTGCTATTGTTATTTACAGCTCTGCTGTGCATCAGATGAAAAGTTTTTTCTCTGCCAAGATTTCAATACCCTGCAAGTTCAGGAGGGAGCAGGCAGAAAAGGTCATGCAGGATAAACCGCAGTAGGCTAGTTGTATAAATGAAATGGCTACTATAAAAACACAGGTTCAAGGTCAACTGGAAGTCAGGAGTCTCCCAGATGGTAAAGTGGAAAAAAGTGAAAGGGAAAATAACAATTGTTGTCTTGTCACATAAAAATTCTGTAAAATATCTGATGTGAACACCCATCAGCTTCCACCAATTTTGTACAGAGTCTGTTTGCCTTTGGGCGGAGATTACTAGGTCTTTCCTTATGCATCCTCCCATTGAGATTGTAGTAACCCCCAAGGGAGGAGAAACCACCCAGATTTTTTTTTCCGTTAATGTTTTATTTACGTCATAGACATCGCAGAGAAACCTGAAACTGATGTTACTGCCACAAGTTTATAAGGAAAATACAACTGAACTTTAACCTGTAAAATATAATCAGCATCAACAACTTTTTTGGAGCAACCGGGCTTAGCTAGTACTGGCAAAATTTCAGGAAACAAATTTGCACATCTTTTTTAACAATGCAGGCGTCAAAATGATCTTTATCTGCATTTTCTATTCAGCATATTTCCCCAGGGACCGTCACAAAGCCTGCTCACAAATTGTGTTACTGCTGTTCATTGTAATAATGATTGTGAAATCTGTTATTATAAAATACAAGACATATGTAGCTGTGTTTTACCTTTATTTAAAAAAAGAGGAATATTGAGGTAACAAAGAACAAACATACAACTACTCTAACCAAAAACCAGTCATCTCAAATTAGAACAATCTGGAATGTGGGGGCGGATTTGCAAGGTTTCCATTTCTGTGGCTCAATGGTTGCTTGTTACTTTGGTCCACCCATATGAGCAACCAATCTGAATTCTGCAGCATCTACATCACAATGGATAGAGGTAACTTTATACCAACTCATGTAAAAGGTAAAGGTAAAGTTATGATAGCCCCAGAGGACCTTAGGGCTGCTCTCTCATTACAGAGAGATGACTGGCTGTGAGTTTAACCTGAGGGTCACTATGCCATAGGCAAGAGGCTTGGTTTAAAGGTGGGACCTTCATGTTGACCTCAGCTGGTACTGGAATTAAAGCCACATCGTTGGCATCACTCTGCACTGCAAACCAGCCATCCAGCCAACTGAGCTAATTGAACCCCTACCAGGTTGAAGGAAGATAGCATGTGATAACACCATTGTATAGCAGATGTAATAAAATGCATATTTTAGTGTTCAGCCGGGGCCCTATTACTATGTACCATGATGAACATGCATAAACATTGTATCAGAGATAAAAGGTACTGCAGATGCTGGAGAATCCGAGATAACAAGCATGGGGCTGGATGAACACAGCAGGTCAAGCAGCATCATAGGAGCAGGAAAACTTGACGTTTCGG
>JAHRHZ010000222.1:39593922-39679076 GCA_024137785.1 Ginglymostoma cirratum | reverse complement strand
GGAAGGGTCACCAGACCCAAAACGTTAACTCTGTTTTCTCCTCCACAGATGCTGCCAGACCTGCTGAGCTTTTCCAGCAACTTTGTTTTTGTCCATTGACTAGCAACTCTTGGAGGTAGGACCTTCCTTCATAAAGGCATGGAAATGTTGACATTAGGGAAGTTAGGTGCCTGAATCTCATTTAATCCCACTGGGCCTTCCCTAAATGACCATGCTGATGTTGATCCCAGCTCCAAGGTCAATAACAGGGACAAAGCCAAGGCCATTAAAACAAATTTATATTTGCAACTGAACCATGCAGACCATGACATTTTCAGAACTTGGTGTGTGTGCCGATCCCATTCAAAACAATTGGTTGCCTCAGTTCTTTTGTAATTTCTCATGGGGTTTGGGTATTGCTGGCTAAGCCAGAATTTATTGTCCACCTTTAACTACCCATGAGAAGCCAGTGGTAAATCACCTTCTTGAACTGCTGCACTTTGTATGATGTAGGTTCACTCACAGTTAACAGCTGCAAAATTCCAAGAAAGGGTGTGTATGGCCTGGAGATAAACATGTAGATGGTGATACTTCCATTCATTTGTTATCCTTCAATGTAGTAGAAGTTTGGAGAAGGTGCTATCAAAGGAGCCCTAATGAGTTGCAGCATCGCATCTTGTTGATGGTATGTGTGGATGCCACTGTACATTAGTGGGATTGTGAGTGAATGTTAAAAGTAGTAGATGGACTGCCAAGCAAGCGAGCCGCCTTATCCTGGATAGCAATGAGCTTCTTGACCATTGCAGGAGCTTTGCTCATCCAGGCAAGTGAGTATTTTATCACAATTCTGACTTGTGCCTTGTGGATGGTGGACAGACTTTGAGGAGTCTGGAGGTGAAATACTCACTGTAGAAATCTCAGCCTCTGACATATTCTCGTAACCACAGTATTTACATGGCTCTTCCGATTCACTTTCTGGTTGATGGTAACTCCTTGGATATTGATAGTGAAGGATTCAGTATTACCATTGAATGTCAAGGAAGGATGTTTAGTTTCTGTCATGTTGAAGATGCTCATTGCCTGGTCTGGTGCAAATCTTGCCACTTCTCAAGCCAATTGCTGCATACGGACATTACAGCATCAATATCTGAAGACTTGCAATTGTTGCCTAACATTGTAGAGAACATCTCTGCTTCTGACCTTACAAGGGAGGGTAAATCATCATGAAGAAGGTGGTTGGGTCTAGGACACTAGCCTGAAGAGCTCCTGCAGGATTGTCCTGGCACTAAGTTAGCTGACCTCCAATGAACATAACATTTATCCTTTGTGACTCCAACCAATGTAGAGATTTCCCCTGTTTCCCATTGAGTTCAGTTTTGCTAGGGCTCCTTGAACAAAAAAGGGGGAAATAATCAGAGAAAATACCTGCTATTGACTGGCATTTAATACGTGATTATAACCTGGTGGAAACCTGGCAGACTGACGATTTACACTGTATGGGCACCTTATTTGCTAACCTCCTGCTCCCTTCCTACAGCCTTCTAGTTCAAACTATTCCTCTGAGCTGGCAGTTACCAGTGGATATCATCTTTAACTGTATTGACCAGTCTCAGATAACCCCATTTAGTTTCAACTCCTATTCTAATCTGTTACCTAAATAAGAAAAGACAGCTTTACCTTTATTCTTAGTGAGAAGAACAGTGACAGCCAGAAAAAAACAGATTACATTTTGAAACCTTCCTCTCCTTTCCTTGAGAAACCAGACAGTGGGAACGCTGCTCATCATTCAAGGATAGTTCAGGCTTCCTGTACTATTTTCCCCCAACCATCACTACTGCCATCAATCACTGACCAACGATTTGCAAAAGAGATGAGATGTTAAAATACCCAGGCCTCATGCTGCTGTGATCAATATGTTGGACTGCCTACCTCCCAGTCCTCTTGTGATTTGTATTGGGAATTACCAATGAGTACATATTGGAGAAGGACCAGTTAGTGAAGCTTAACCCATAGTTATAGAAGCCAAGAATCAGTACAAGCATCAGAACATAGGGAGGATATACTTGGTGCATAAAAAAGGAATGCTCCATGCTGACATAATTGTCAGTATGTATTGTAAATGTTGCTCATTCGGGACCAGGCCATAAACATGACAGCATTAATTGAAAGGCACTCTATTAGTAGGAACTGTGGAGATAACGCCAATGTCCAGCTGTTTTCCTTCACCAGACATGACACTCATTAGAAAATCTGAAAAGCTGGCAAAGTGAGCACTGCCATCTTCTGTGCAGCCACTTTCACGAAGAAAACACAGCAGTGACCCTGTAACATTGGTGAACAGCAGGTGAGAAAATTGCAGGCTTGATGTATTATTTATTTACCATTTGATAGACAAATAATCAGATTATCATTAGCCTTGCTGTCACAGGATTGTCATCAGTGAAAAAAAAGTACTATATTTCAGCTTAGGATGCTCTTCAGGGCAGGTGAATTTTTTTCCTGTTTATGTGGTGTTTTTGATTTCTCAGTTCAAAAACATACTTTAAGGGGTGAACTGCAAATCAAAAATAAATTTATATTGCTGATTTAAGACTGGTTGTAACATGATATGTATCCTGTCTAGACTACAGGATAAATGAGTAATTAATAGATTAGCATTTTCAGTGGTGAGAAAGGGATATGGACTGGAAAGTGAAACACTTAACAGAAAATTACCCTTATCATGAAAAGGCAGTTGCTTCTCTATATTAAGGATGGTTGAGCAATACATACAAAATTGCTCACATTAACTGCTTATGGCTCGATTATAGAATACCCCTAAAGGATGAGGCTGAACACTTGGGCTAAGATTCGCATTGCATTTCACAATCCAGATGCTTTATGCCGTGGCTCAAATGAATAAATCTACTCACTCTCTTCATAAAATCATCAATTTAAAACAGGAACAGAGGGTGTCCTTTCATGATTAGTGTCTTCTTTTGTAACGTAGCTCACACTCACTACCATAGATTTACTTCCTGCATCCCACCGCTTCTTAAAGAAACAATTGCTTTATTAAATCCAACAACACCTTCTGTCCTGAACTTAGTCCTCCTCAGCTGACCAGCTGCTCTTTTCATCCAGGAACAACTGATTGACAGCATTCTAATGAGGCCTGACAGTAAAAACTGCAGGGCCTTGAACTCACACTCCTGCGCAGGTTTACAGTCTTCACCCTCTGCCGAATGGACATTCCTGTCCTCCCCCACCACTCACCATCCCCAACCTGGCTTACACACAGGTTAAAATTACCCTGAGAATGATCACAGAATCTTATAGTGCA
Source organism: Ginglymostoma cirratum (assembly GCA_024137785.1). Lineage (NCBI taxonomy): Eukaryota > Metazoa > Chordata > Chondrichthyes > Orectolobiformes > Ginglymostomatidae > Ginglymostoma > Ginglymostoma cirratum. The sequence continues at coordinate 39,675,775 of JAHRHZ010000222.1, read as the reverse complement.
GAAGAAGGCAATTTGGCCTGTTGTGCTTATGCTGACTCTTTGGAAGAACTGTTCAATCTAGTTTCAGCCTTTTCCCAATACATTTCAAAGAACTTCTTTTCAATTGTTTCAGAGAGCAAAAACTGAATATGAATGAAGATGATATTGTGCTTCTTTTGGTAAACCTGTAACTAACTGGTATATATAATTTGGACAGAATCATTTGTTGCACATTAGACAGTGCTTGATGTACAAACGATAGTCAAATAATAAAGGAGAAATCAAACTTTTTGATTCAAACTGACAATTGCTGTGCAGAGCAGAGAACTGTAAATATCTGTCTTGAGAAAAGTTCAACCAATATCCAAGGATTCATTCCCCTTATGTGCTAGTTATCACACCATCAATATCTAGTCAGGAGCAAAAACAAATTGCTGGAAAATCTCAGCAGGTCTGGCAGCATCTGTGAAGAAAAAAACGTTTAACATTTCGGGTCCGGTGACCCTTCCTCAGAACAGATTTACAGCATCCACAGTTCTTTCGGTTTTTAATATCCAGTCAGCACTGGTTAACCTTCTGCTACAGCAAGGCAAGTTGGGAAGGCTGATAAGTTAATGATAATTATGAACAATGGTGTCAATCCTGTTACAAATTGTACTAACATTAAATTACCTCTTCTACGTTCTATCTTCCGTTCCCATGTTTTCTACTTTACTTCTACTTTTCTCCCACCCATCACAATCAATTGTCTTTACACACCCCTCTTCTTCTCAAGGCATTAATTACCCCTTTGTGAGACAAAGATATGCCACTATTCTTCATAGATAAGCTCATTCAATTTGTGTTTTGCCAGCTGCAAGACTTCACTGGATTGTAAATGTTGCCAGAAACACAAGGATTTGTTGCCCATCCAAAAATCATCCTTCAACACAGTGACTGCTAAACTATTTCAGGGGTAGTTAGAAGTGAGCCACATTATTGTAGGTCCAGAGTCACATGTAGGCCAGACCAGGTAAAGGGGACACATTTTCTCTCTGAAGGACATTTGTGAACCAGATGGGTTTGTAAGGCAATCACTGATAGTTTCATAGTCAACATTATAACTAGATTACAACTCCAGAATTGTGAATTGGGTTTAAATTCAACCAGCTGCCCTGGTGGGATTGTACCATATTCCCAGAGCATGGGCCTGTGCTAACCATATCCAAACCAATCCCGTTTGCAGCTTTCAAACACAAACATCTTCTTGCAGGAGAGTTACTTGGATAGTTGGAACCCTGACTGTATATTCTGTACTCTCTAACCCAGGCATATTATGCCCAATTATAATGCCCATTGCTCTTCTCCCACTGAGATCCTTTATAGACTTAACATCAAAACTAGAACTTACTGATCTGTTTGGTTCAGCTGTTCATTCTTTAAAAATTCTAGCTTCACCTTTTAAAGTGTAACATAATTGTGATGTGCATTTAATGCTGCAAGAACCTCAATATTAAACAAAACAATGAAAAAGCCTACATTGATATATCACCTAACACAAACACCAGATGTTCCAAAGGGCTTTGTAAGCAATGAATTATTTTTGAGGCATAATCACTGTTACAATGTAGGAAATATGGCCGCCAACTTATTGCACAGCAAGCTGCCACAAACAGTACATGATAATAACCCGATCATTTTGATATTTACATTGGCCAAGACAAAGAAACACTAAATAAAATCAAGGATGACCTATGTAAAGATTTCCATATTAAAGAAAAACACTTATTTATTTAAAGATAATTAAATTATCTGAACAAAAAAAAATCACAACTTCTGTCAGTTCTGGTCATCTGCTTAACTGGACACCCTGTTATCAAGCATTAGCCTGCAACAGATATGTGGTTTATAAGAAAACCTACCTACCTCCTCATAAGGAGCCTTGCTAAAATAAAGAGCTGAATCTTACACCTTTTTGGCTAAGTCTGAGTTGTGTTAAATATTTTGGAGGGATTTAGACCACGTTAGCAATTTGTCAGTGAGCGGATATCGTAGAATTCACCGGCATTCTTTGCATCCATACATCTTTAAAAGCCCATCATGCACTTGGAGAAGCACTGTTCATCCAGAGCTGCCCTGCATGGTTCCTGAAATGCCCCAGACATGGCAGGCAGGAGATAATTGATCCTCCATAGCTCAGACCCCTATAAGATTCCACCTAAGAGTCATATCAGATTTGAAACAATAACACTGTTTCTCTTTCCATGAATGCTGCCAGACCTGCTGAGTTTCACTGGCTCTTTCTGTTTTTATCTCACTGAAACTCTTCTTGATATGAATTATTACCACGGAGACAAAGCCAAGTAAGCTTGACGATGAATGATACCACAAAAGGGTAAGGAAATTTTGTGTTTCACCATCTCCAATTAACCATGTTGCAGGTTACATATTCATTTCACAATTTGAATAGAACATTTCCCTAAATGTTTGCAATTATTTTTAAATTGCAAAGAATTTATGCTTCACTAAAACAACTTCAGTAACGAAAACCAGAAATGTAAAAGTCTACTGAAGTATTATGTTTGCTTACATTTGGGGTATAGATTTGAGCTATCATTGTCATATTCTATTGTGGGATAATAATATTTCTTGGCCTCACTGTCAACAAAGGCTGCAAGCTCGAACCCGATGTTGCTTGATTGTATAGTACTCCATAATTATCAAAGAGCAACCTTTCTGCTACAAGTTGTGTGTGAAGGCATTAAGTGTCTGGTGATATTCAAAACAAAGAAAAATCACAGGGATATTATTGCAACGCTGTTGCAATTGCAGCCCTCAGTATAGAACCTTTATTGTTTCTGTGTTTGAGCGAATTACTTTCTGATTTCTAGGAGACAATTCACATTGCACTTTAACATCAGAGGTGATTACTTTCAGTGAAATTGAGGGAGCTGCGGATGTGGCAACATCCAAAATGGCCAATACAAATGCAATTTATATTATCACTGTCATCTAACATGGCATACAGACTTTTGTAAAAGTTCATTGTATATTACATTGTAATATTTTATATTACATTGAACTTAAGTCACTATAATGCATTTTTAATCAAATAGAATATTTCTTCAAGAATAGACATTTAATATAAAGAATGCATTCATATCCAACGTAATTATAACAAAGATAGTAACATAAACTCTTAACTTACCTTATATTTTCTTTAAAACATCATCAGGTGGAATTTCTATTGGGTTTCTCCTGGCATTTTGCTATTACTTTGTGGAAGATTGGCAGAAATTTCAGCACCATAGCATAAACAGCTACTTACAGAATTTCTCCAGGGTTTCTACTGATTTGCAATTAGTGTTATAGCTTGAGATTGGGAGAATCCCAATATCCTTTAGTATCCGAACAATTTCTTCAATACATCACAAACATGATTTGTCAGTATGTTGACTTCATAGTATGCCAAACTTTCAATGTTTGTACTTTAAACTGCATGGAATAACCACAATCAATTAGGAGTTTTCTCACCTGTCAATGGACTAATGTAATTCCAGAAGTGGGAAATAGTTTTTCCTCTGGGCTGAACCTACCAATCAAATCTCAAAAGAACCAATCCCCTAACACCAGCCAATCAGGAATAAGCAATCTTTTAACCTGATTGTTGAAGTAAAAAGTAGCTTTTTACTGAAATTAGCATCACAACAATAAGTATATTTTTGTACGCAATTTAGTTTTGTGATTGTTCATTCTGCTATTTGCAGGTTGTCATTTATTTACACACTTTAAGCACAATAAAGCATCCTCTCGAATTTCTATGGGGGTCAGCAGCAAGTCTCCTAATCTGCTGCCATAGATTTGATCGAACAACACTCAAGAAGCTTGACAACATCCAGAATAATGCAGCCTTCTGACTGCACCATATTTAGAAGAATCCACTGACTCCATCACTGACGCTCAGTAGCAGCAGTGTGTGCTATCTGCAAGGTGCATTGTGGAAATTCACCAAAGATCCTTAGACAGCATCTTCCAAACCCATAACCACTTCCATCTAGAAGGACAAGTTCAAGAGATACATGGGAATACCACAACCTGCGAGTTCCCCTCCAAGCCACTCACCATCCTGACTTGGAAATTTATCACCGTCCCTTCACTGTTGTGGGGTCAAAATCTTGGGATTCCCTCCCTAATGGCATTGTGGGTCAACTCACAGCACATAGATTGCAGGTAAGAAGGTAATCACCACCACCTTGTGAAGGGCAATATAGTTTGGAGCTGGAGGAACACAGCAGGCCAGGCAGCATCAAAGGAGCAGGAAAGCTGACGTTTCAGGTCGGCACCTTTCTTCAGAAATGGGGAGGGGAAAGGGAGCTGGGAAATAAGTAGAGAGTGGAGGAGTGGCGCTGGAGAAGGTAGGTGGGATGGTGATAAGCAAATGCAGGTCGGGAGTGGTAGAGATTGGTCAGTGGGATGGGAAGAGCAGACAGGTGGGAGAGAAGATGGACAGATTGTGGCAGGTCAAGGAGGCAGGGATGAGGGGGATAGTCCGAAATGGGATGAGGCCGGGGTGGGGAGAACTTAATTCTATGTTTAGACCATTGGGTTGTAGGCTCCCAAGGTGGAATATGAGGTGTTTCTCCTCCAGTTGGCATGTGGTGTCATTGTGGCACTGGCGGAGGCCCAGGATGGACATGTCACCCAGGAAGTGGAGGGGGAGTTAAAATGGTTGGTGACCGGAAGGTGTTGTCTGCTCTACGAAATGGTGTCTAAGACTATGCTTGGTCACATCAATGTAGAGGAGGCCACATGGGGAGCAACGGATACAGTAGACCAAATTGGCGTATGTACAGGTGAACCCCTGTCTGATATGAAAGGTCTGCTTTGGGCCTTGAATGGAAGTGAGGGGGGAGGTGTAGGGGCAGGTATAGGACTTCCTGCAGGGAAAGGTGCTGGGGGCGGCGGGGTTAGTGGGCAGTTAGGAACGAACAATAAATGCTGGCCAGCCAGTGATGCCCTCATCCTACAAGTAGATGTTAAAAATACATCAGTCAAGGGGCTTGAACACAATCAGTTGGCTGTTTGGACCAGTCAAAGCCAGGATTTCCATAACACTACGGTCTGAGGAGGGGACTAAAGTCATTCCTGCAAGTCCAGCAGGGAGCTCCAACTTTGTGTGCTGTGAGGTGCTTCAAATGACAACGATAATAAACAGGCACTCACATAATACGTGAAGTATAATAAGTGAAGGACAGCTCGTATCAATAACTGTTGTATGTGACCTACTGGGTCAATTAAAAATGCTAGCCAAAAGCACTGTTCACAACACCATTCAACATTATAAATCAATCCTATTAATAACTGTGAGGCACAGCAATGTCTTATAGGCTGAAAGGATTGACCTTAACTGTTAAAGTAACAATCACCTTCCAATGTTCTATAGCCTGCGAAAGGTTGCAGGAGCTGCTCACTTCATACTTTGGACTATGAAACATCCACACCATTCTCCTACCTACAATGTTGCTTTTCATGGATACTGTGCAGGTTGGGTGTGGGTAATGCATCCTCATTATTGTTGTCATTTGTACAATTTTCTGTTATCCAAAGTAGGATAGGTAGGAGTACCTGCCTCACACAAATTAAGAGCTGGCAGCCATTAATTGACAGCAGAGTGGGCTGACCAAGCAGAAACAAGCTCTGCTCCAACTCTTGCTCTGGGGCTGTGAAAGCAGGGGACGTGATGCTCCCAACCCTCATGTTAAATTTAGTTTTCTTATTTCTCCTAATCTTCTGCAGCCTCTGACTTTATTGATTGTTCATTATTTTTTTCTCTCTCTCTGTAGCATCTCTCCTGTGCAGTGTTCCTTTGGGAAACCACTTCAGGTTTCACTCTCATTTGACTTAGTGAAAACACAACATTATGGCCAGAAGTGTCTCCTCCTTTGCTTTTCTTGGTGTCTCTAATCTACCTCTGGACCAATCCTCTGTGCACTTCTATTCCCCATTGGCACATCTCCTCTTGGAAACAATATCTGGAAACATGGGGTCAATTTCCATATTATGCTGATGGCATCAAATTTTGACCTTGCTGCCCTCTCCCTTGTAGAAAGAAGAATCAGTGAAACCTGGAAATGATGCAAACTTGTATTGTATACCTGAAAAATGGAACTTCAGTAAGGCCAGTCAGTGCAATTCCCTGTATGCTTGGTTTTGCTGTTTTTATAGGGCAGGCATTTAGTGCACAGTTGGTTCCACATACAGCAATGAGATAACTGCCCAGTTCATCTGTTTTTGTGATATCAGTTGAGGGTTAAATACTGAGTCTGGCGCTTCTTCTTCTCTTTCTCATGAACCAACTTGTTGACAGCTTGATGGGCAGATCTTGACTTTGAACTATATCACTATTCCTTCATTGCTGTTCAGTTGAAATCCTGGCACTCCCAACCTTACTGCATTGTGGATGCATCTTCAATACATAAGCTGCAGCAGTTTAATAAGGAGTCTTACCACCATTTTCTGAAGGCCAACTTAGGTGGGCCATAAATAACTGCCTCATCAGTGATGTCCACATTCTGTAAATGAATAAAAATGTCCTGTTGTTCCCTTCTCATCCCAATGGATACAAGAGATTTTTGGTAGTTACGATTATCAAGGAACATGGAGCTTAAACAGGAAATTGAGTTTAAAGTATACATCAACATTGATTTAATTGAATAGTAAATCAGATTGAAAGTCTGAATGGCCTTTTCTTGCCTTAAACATTACAGGACACATGTAAAAGATCATTCTTTTCTTCCCAAAATCAGACCCGGAAGTCAGATGTTAAGTGTAGCACTGCCAAATGATTTAACGCCAATGGTGGTAAATCAGTTTAGCCACAAGAAGTATCAATGTTTCACTTTCGCTAGCTAAGAGGGCATAATTTATGGGAGACTAACACTACAGATTCTTTTTCCCCAACTCCTCACAGAGATCAAACAGCAATGGCTTATTGAATCTAAATCTATGCTAACAGCAAGTGTCAGATTAGTCAATAGTACAAGTTCACTCTCAGAAGATCCTTTGGGTCTGTACTGTTCTCCTGGGTCTTCTTTGACTTGTAAGCAAAAACCCTTCTGCCATTTTAGAACTTTTACTTACTAGGGAGATATTTGTTATTCACATGTAATCTCTGGCATCATATTTTAAGCACGAAAAACATGATCTTAATAATTAGATTCCCAACTCCTGGCAGCTCCATTGTGCGACAACCCCATACATAAAAGGGCTGTTGATAGAATGATTGAGTGAAGGCTCACCACTACACAAATTTTCCTGATTTCAGGCAGTCCGTGTGTGGGAGGAATGGGAAGTCATATTGAAACAATTCACTTTCCCAGGAGAGGGAAAATCAAAATGGATCAAACTGGGATGCTTTTTCACACCTTTTAGTAGTTAACATTTTCTACGTTTATTCATGGGAGATGAGTGTCACTGAAAAGGTCAGCATTTATTGCCAGTAGTTGTTCTTCAGAAGGCAATGTTAAACTGCCATCTAGAACAACTGCAGTCCTGGCAGGGTAGCTATTCTCAGAGTACCATTAGGGAGGGAACTTCAGGATTTTGACCAAATTAACAATGGCGGAAAAATAATATAGTTCCAAGCCAGAATGCAGTACCTTGGAAGGAGACGTACAAGTGATGGCGTTCCCTTATGTTTGTTGCCCTTGTTTGTTGAGGTGGGAGAGGTTACTAGTTTTGGAAGTCTATCAAAGAGCACTTCTTATTGTACACTTTGTCAGTGGTACATGCTATACTTGCAGTGCAGAAGTGGCGGATATTTAAAACTGTGGCTGGGATGTCATTCAGGCAGGTTGCTTTTTCCCTGTATGCTATTAAGCTTCTTTAGTGTGGTGATGCTGCATGGGAAATGGAGAATATTCAATCACACTGCTAACTTGTGGCTTGAAGTTGGTGGAAAGGTGTTGGGGATGTTAGGAAATGAGTTATTCACCTTAGAATGTACAGGCTTTAACCTTCTCTTGTAACCACTGCATTTACATGGCTGGTCCAATTCAGTTTCTGGTTGATATTGATCCCTCAGATGTTGATGGTGGAGAATTCAATGATGATAATGTCATTGAGTGTCAAGAGTGGTAAGGGGATGGTGGAGTTGGGAGTGGATGTTAACTCTCTCCTATTGGACATGTTCATTGCCAGAAACTTACGTGCTGTGAAGTTTAATTGACATCAATATTTCCTGTCAACTTAGAAACGTAGAAGCCGAAGCAGGAGTAGTCCATTCAACCCCTCAATCCTGCTCCATCATTCATTATGATCATGGCTGATCATTGAGTGAAATACCCTAATCGCATCCTCCTCCCAGATCCCTTGATCACTTTAGCCACAAGAGCTATATCTACATCCTTCTTGGAAACGCATAAAGTTTTAGTCTCAGCCGCTTTCAGTGGTAGTGAATTCCACAGGCTCACAATTCCCTGGATGAAGAAATTTCTCCTCATCTCAGTCCTAAAAGGTTTACTGCTTATCCTTAAATTATGACCCTTGCTTCTGGACTCCCCTGTCATTGGAAACATCCTTTCTGCATCAAACGTGTCTAGTCCTGTTAGATATTGATTTTGTGAATGGTCAGTTTTATTTTCCAATGCTCAGTGCTTTAACATGAAACAAGGCCTGTATGGTACCTCCCAGGCTGCTGCCTGGTCATCACTTGCACTTCACATAGTGAGAGTACTGCTTGTCACTCATCAGCCTATGCCTGAATGCTTTTCTAGATCTTGCTGCATGTATGCACAGATTACTTAATTATCTGAGGAACTGAGACTGGATCTCAAATATTTTACAATCATAAGTAATAACCCCCAGTTCTGATGGATAGAAGGTCATTGATGAAGTAGCCCTCAATGATGTTTGGGGCTAGGACACTATCCTTAGCTACTCCTGCAGTGATGCCATCAGGCAGAGCTATTGGCCTCTAACAACTGCAACTATCTCCCTTTGTGCTGGGTATGACTCCACTCTGTAAAGGGTTGTCTTCTGATTTCCTGACCTCAATTTTACCAAGGCACCTCGATGCCATGCCTAGTGAAATACAGCCTCAATATCAAGGGCTGTCACTTTCACCTCACCTCTAGAATTTAGCTCTTTATCCATGTTTGAAATAAGGCTAGATGTTTCGAGCTGAGTGCTCCTTGGGGAGCCCAAACTGGACATCAGTGAGCATAGTTATTGATGAGTAAGTACTGCTTGATATCACTGCTGATAACGCTTTCTATCACTCAAGAGTGGCATTGCCACAACTCCGAGAGAATGACATCTTGCCTGTCCTCTTCATCACAGAATGATATATTACAATAGAAAAACAAAACTAAAAGAGTGGAGGAACTATACACTGTTTAAGAAAAATAAATAACAAATGTGTTATAAATATTTCACTGTTACAAAATGATGGGTTAGATTTTGTAACTCACTATTATTCACCATTAAATAAGTACCAACAGAATATGACATATCTTGATGCAAAATAAGGACAGCACCATATCAAGACAGTGCAGGGAATTAGCACAATTGCTAACATAATAGAGATTCCCCATTTGTCTGGAGTTTAAAATCAAATCAGTTATTAAAATGCTGCAGAGATAACTGGTGATTCATGAATGCCTTTTGAGAAATGAAAGCATCAATCAATGTGAGGAGCGCACCGTGGATCTTCAAACAACTTAAACTTCTTTTGACATCTAGTTATGTCCAAATGAAACTGATAACTCTGGGGTTCAGTTCCCTATGAGGAAAGTTCACTGACAGACAGCATACAAATCTGATCTTAAATGAGAATCAAGAGAAACTAGCATTCCAAAAACCTGACAGTCCACAGCTGCTACCTGGGTCAGCCTAACAAAGCCAATTCTGCTCTGCTGAACAGTGATATTAGCATCTGCATGTCTCTGTCTCATTATCAGACATCTGCCCACCTTTATTCGAACCCATAACCCTCATAACCCTCCTTCTGCATTGACAGCTCTGCTTTTGTCATTGAATTGATACTATTGAATTCGGTTTTGGTTTGCTAGGATGATAGGTCTCATCACCCTTGGTGATAATTTTTTTCTCTTATGAAAGTGCTGAAGGTTTTTGACTTACACAAGTCTGAAATGTTGTACAGACAGGGCGTATCTTCCCATAATATATCAAGGTTTTTACTCTGTGAGTGTATTTTTTTCCTCACAGATTATTGGAGAAAGCCTGACTATTTTCCAACAGTAGCGATCAAAGTCATAACAGAATACTCTGACAGGTAAGAATAGCTTATTCAGATTGGTTTGGCAGTTCCACACTTAGAATTGCAAAGTCGAATTCAAAATGAGATATTCATAAAACTGGTAACATTGTCTTTCATTCCAAAAAGACATTACAGACTGTCAACAGTGTGCTAAAAAATAAGAAATGTTGACCTTTTTACTATAGAGTTTTTTTCTCTACCATCACCTCCTTTCAAATGCACAATCCCCCACTTCAGCTGTATGTTATCTCAAATAATTACCCTGCGCTTCTGACTGTCCCTTGTGACTTAGCCTGCAAAAAGCTACTCATTGTAGGATAGTGTAGAGGGATTTAAAACCTGCTTCTTGTGGCCCAGCAACAGCTCTTAATTAACCACTCAGGTATTGGGAAGCCTCCCAGCCCAGCTCCTATCCATATGGCAGGAACATGTCCGCAGTGATAATCACTGAAGGAAATGTTGTATCAAAAGAGCTTGCTGAACAGAAAGCTTGTGCAAATTATTTTTAATGATTCCCCTCTGGTGAGTCAGCTTATTTATTATTTCAAACAGAGGTAGCAGGATCTACTTGTCCTTGACCTTTATTTCCCCAGCACTTGCCCTGCATAGACATGCCACTCTGCTTCACCTCCTCCTAACCATAATAGGAAGGGAATGCCTTCATATAGAATAGAAGCAGGCAGCTTACATCAGAACCATTTTGTCTCTTCAAACTATAATGCATATGCTTTATGGTTATTTTGCGTGACTCATTCTTCAGCTATTTCCTATTATTTAATATTTAAGAAACAGCAATCTGAAGTTGAATTGTAAACATAAGAGGTCCAAGGTGATAAACTTCATTTTGGCAGTACAGTTATAGACCTTACGCTACTGATTTAACCTTTTAATAGGTTATTTAATGTGGTTTGTGACCACGTAGAAATGAATTTGCACCTTCAGTTTTGCACAAATGTAACAGATGTTTAAGCACAGAGAAACATTACAAGTCCATGAAGTAATGGCAGCAGATCGGAATAGGAGAAAAACTATTTTTTGAACCATCCTAAATGACAGATTTAACACAAAATAAATTGTGCTAAGTTCAACCTTTGGACAGATACATTGCAATAAATAAACGCTTCCACCTTCCCCATCATATCCTACTTATCTATTTTGTTTATATACATGTGTGTACACAAATTTAGCTTTAGGCATATAAACTGTCACTCAAGCATAAGATTTCACAATGCTGAGAGGGTGTGAAACTCATTACTGTTTGCCCAGCTGTACCTGGAACAATGTCAATCTCCACCTTCTCAAGCACTACCTTGTGTTATCTTGTTAAACTACATCCGGAGTGAGGCGCAGATCACTGCCATTTCTGTTTCAGTTGCCTTTCAAATAGGGAAGGCACATGAAACTCCAACTAATTTACTTCTTATTCTTCTGTACCAGGGTGCATGTACAGTTTGTAACATTCATGGGCTGATTTAAAAGAAACAGAGGCAATGTGTCTTGTGCATGATTGTTTCATTTTGCAATCTGTAACTCTGCAATCCTGTAGACACAGTATTAGATTTTTTTATGACAGTTAGTCATTTTCTCTGTTAAATATTGTCCCAATAAATAGTAATACGAGGATCCAGATCTGATGTACATTTGGAATTTGGCTTTTTGTAAATTTAAGTTGTAGTTGTTAATGAAGCAATTGACTCCAATCATTTCCCTGAACACTGAGAGTGTTACCTTTGGGTGATATCATCAGGTTGGATAATATTAGGTTCCTCACCTTTCACATCTTTCTCATGAGAGTTGTCAACAAAAGATGGAAGCTTATACGGAAGCTCTGAGTGACATAGTGAGATGTGTGGCACAATTCAGGTGAGGGATCTGGTGAGGCCCATCTTGATGATGAGATCACCTCACCCCTGCTTTTAAGCTTTTTACAAGTGGCATGGTGAGATGCTTGCTAGGCTTGTCATAGTTTTCAGCTGACATTAGTCAAGTCAAAGGGAATAGCCTTTGCTCAGGGGATCCTGGTAGAATAAATCAAGTGTATCCTCCAGTACCAGTCCAAGGCCTGCTCAGCATGCTCAGAATCAGAATCCTTATGAGGAGTGAAAACCTAGAATGATGGGCAATGCACCACCGCTGCTTTCCTCTTGAAATGAGAGACAGGCAGCTATTATTGTAGATGAATGTGAGTGGTACAACTATTACTGTTTGTACAGGTGGGTGTGAGTGAGTAGGTAGTGCAGAAGGCATGCAGGATTAGTGGTGTCAGTGACTGAAGTGGGTGAGAGGGAGTGGGGAAGATGTTGCAGGCAATAATGAGAGTGTTAGGGTGCCAGCCTTGGTGAGAGGTGGGAACAGTAGCAGAGACAGAGCGAGTGTGACGTATTAGTTAGAAGATGGTGGTACAATGATGGAGTGAAGAAGGGTATTAAACTCTTCCCACAATTTTGAGCATTCCTCCAGGCAGCTGAGACTGCATGGACTCGGGTGGCAATCTTGGACCAGGCTGGCATAGTCTCCACTCCTGATATTGGGGCAAGATGAAGTCCCCGCAATTTGCACCATCCTGTCCAGCAGGATTTCCAGGACCCTGCCAGCACAGTTGGGCACCAGTTTCCCCCTGTTTGCCATGTTCAGGACAAATGTCAGGAACTGTGCAGGGCAGCTCTGGAATAGCAGAGCTTGCCTGGGTACACAATAGCCTTTTCAAGGTAATATCAGTGCCAGGGATTCCGGTCAATTCTGGCATGTCCAGTGAATGGCGAGTTGTTCTCGGAATGACACGTGGCCAGATGGAGTCAAAAACAGATGCGTTGCACATTAGGGAGGGAATGAAAATTAATCTGATTCGTTTGACAAAATTTGGCAAGAAAACCTGAGTGAAAATCCATCCAATAAACTTGACACAACTTGCACTTAGCCAAAAAAAAAAGCCATGAGATCCATCCGGAAGTTTCACACCCAGCCCATAAGGCAATTTACCACCACATGATCAAAATCTTGGTCTTTCATTTAAGATCTACCTTTGACTGATATGTCTACTAATGTTATTCAATATCACATTTCATTTGGTAAAGTTTTTGTGAAGTGCCTTGGGATATTTAAAGGCATTAAAGGTACTATATAAATAGAAACTGTTGTTGTTACAGATGGTTAAAGTTGATACTTGAAGTAAAGCGATGCAATTAATTTTCTGCTTAATATTTGATGAACCCTGATCCAGACATCAAAGCCCACATCCCGTGAATGAATAAATAAAATGTTAATAGTATCATAAATAGTTGCAGCATGAAATGAAGCCATTCAGACCATCAATTCATGCCCATTCTCTAAAAAGAGCGTTTAGTTAACCCACTTCCCTGTAGCCCACCAAATGTTTAGCCTACAGGTGCTCATCCGGTGCCCTTTTGAAATCTATGATTGAATCTGCCTTCACCAGACTCTGAGGCAGTACATCCAGCTCATAATGACAAATTGTGCAAAAAAGATTTCTCCTCGTGTTGCTGTACTATGAACAATCCCTTTAAATCTCTATTCTCTTTATTTTTGACTATTCTGAAAATTGAGGTTTTTTTAAAAAAACTCTATGTTATCTACTCTGTCTAGACCTCTATCAAATTTCCTCTCAGTCTCCTCTTCCATTCGAAGAGCTACCCCAGTTTTTCTAGTCTATCATCATCTCCAGAAATGCCTCATAAGTCTTTTTTTTTCTGAAGCTAAGCTGAACCTCTTCCTTAAAGAATGATGTAAATCAAAGCAACATACGAATAGCAACATACCAACAAAGGAACTTCTAATTTTTTTACATTGGTCTCTGCACTATCTCTTGGAAGACAATTCAGGCTGAAGCATAGATCAGATATTCAAAACTGGCATAATAAAAGCAGAAAGCAATGTAGTTAACTGGGGCCCATGTAAACTCTTGTGCAGACATCGTCTTCATTCTTTAAGCCCCTTTCTATCTTCCTGTAAAAGTTTGAGGGCATTAAACCATGCCTTTTACGCACGGCATGTTTAAGAAAATGCAATTGTTGGAGCTTTCCTTTTTCAATGTAAATATTCTGTTGCCATGCAGAAAAAGAAGCCTGGAAACTATAAAAAGTACACCGAAGGCCTCAGTTTGGAGAAATAAAGAAGATTATTTCGAAAAAATTAGTTACAAAACATTGGGAATGTTGAGATTGGGCCCTGCTTCACCTTTGAATTCAGAGCAGACACAACTGCAGGAAACTCAATTTCACTGGCCTTTCACATGAAACAAGATTATGCTAATATGCTATATTGCAGTTCGACAGACATAAATTTTGAGGTGGTGCAAAATTGGTAGAAAATTTGGATGTAGTAACATTTTGATGTATATCTGTTTGGGAACCTCTTCAGAAAAAAAAAAGATACTCCACTTTAAGGTATAACATCATGGGGGACTTCAATATGCAGGTAGACTGGGTGAATAATGTTGCCAGTGGATCCAAAGAAAGGGAATTCATGGAATGCTTACAGGATGGCTTTTTGGAACATCTTGTGATGGAGCCCACAAGGGAGCAGGCTATTCTGGACTTAGTGCTATGTAATGAGCCAGACTTTATAAAAGACCTTAAAGTAAGGGAACACTGAGGAGGGCAGCGATCGTAATATGGTAGAGTTCAGTCTTCGGTTTGAAAGAGAGAAGGCAAAATCGGATGTAATGGTGTTACAGTTAAATAAAGGTAATTACAAGAGCATGAGAGAGGAACTGACGAAAATTGACTGGAAGCAGAGACTAGCGGGGAAGACTGTAGAGCAACAATGGCAGGAGTTTCTGGGTGTAATTGAGGACACAATACAGAGGTTCATCCCAAAGAAAAGAAGGATTATCCGGGGGAAGATTAGACAGCCATGGCTGACAAAGGAAGTCAAGAAATGTATCAAAGAAAAAGAGACAGCCTATATAGTGGCCAAGAGCACTAGGAAATCAGAAGATTGGGAAGGGTACAAGAACAAACAGAGGATAACAAAGAGAGAAATAAGGAAGGAAAGGATCAAATATGAAGGTAGGCTAGCCAGTAATATTATAAATGATAGTAAAAGTTTCTTTCAATACATAAGAAACAAACGAGAGGCAAAAGTAGACATTGGGCCACTCCAAATTGATGCTGGAAGGCTAGTGATGGGAGATAAGGAAATAGCTGAAGAACTTAATAAGTATTTTGTGTCAGTCTTCACAGTGGAAGACATGAGTAATATCCCAACAATTAAGGAGAGTCAGGGGGCAGAGTTGAGTATGGTAGGCATTACAAAAGAGAAAGTGCTAGAAAAGCTAAAAGGTCTAAAAATTGATAAATCTCCTCGCCCCGATGGGCTACATCCTAGAGTTCTGAGGGAGGTGGCTGAGGAAATAGCGGAGGCGTTGGTTGTGATCTTTCAAAAGTCACTGGAGTCAGGGGAAGTCCCAGATGATTGGAAAAGCGCTGTTGTAACCCCCTTGTTTAAGAAAGGATCAAGACAAAAGATGGAAAATTATAGGCCGATTAGCCCAACCTCAGTTGTTGGTAAAATTCTAGAATCCATCGTTAAGGATGAGATTTCTAAATTCTTGGAAGTGCAGGGTCGGATTAGAACAAGTCAGCATGGATTTAGTAAGGGGAGGTCGTGCCTGACAAACCTGTTAGAATTCTTTGAAGAGGTAACAGGTAGATTAGACCAGGGAAACCCAGTGGATGTTATCTATCTAGACTACCAAAAGGCCTTTGATAAGGTGCCTCACGGGAGGCTGCTGAGTAAGGTGAGGGCTCATGGTGTTCGAGGTGACTGACTGGCATGGATTGAGGATTGGCTGTCTGACAGAAGGCAGAGAGTTGGGATAAAAGGCTCTTTTTCGGAATGGCAACCGGTGATAAGTGATGTCCCGCAGAGTTCAGTGTTGGGGCCGCAGCTGTTCACTTTATATATTAATGATCTGGATGAAGGGACTGGGGGCATTCTGGCGAAGATTGCCAATGATACGAAGTTAGGTGGACAGGCAGGTAGTACGGAGGAGGTGGGGAGGCTGCAGAATGATTTAGACAGTTTAGGAGAGTGGTCCAGGAAATGGCTAATGAAATTCAACGTGAGCAAATGCGAGGTCTTGCACATTGGAAAAAAGAATACAGGCATGGACTATTTTCTGAACGGTGAGAAAATTCATAAAGCCGAAGAACAAAGGGATCTGGGAGTGATAGTCCAGGATTCTCTAAAGATTAACTTGCAGGTTGAGTCCGTGATTAAGAAAGCAAATATAATGTTGTCATTTATCTCAAGAGGGTTGGAATATAAAAGCAGCAATCTGCTTCTGAGACTTTACAAAGCTCTAGTTAGACCCCATTTAGAATACTGTGTCCAATTTTGGGCCCCACACCTCAGGAAGGACATGCTGGCGCTGGAGCGTGTCCAGCGGAGATTCACATGGATGATCCCTGGAATGGTAGGCCTAACATATGATGAACGGCTGAGGATCCTGGGATTGTATTCATTAGAGTTTAGAAGGTTGAGGAGAGATCTAATAGAAACTTACAAGATAATGCATGGCTTAGAAAGGGTGGACGCTGGGAAGTTGTTTCCGTTAGGTGGGGAGACTAGGACCCGTGGGCACAGCCTTAGAATTAGAGGGAATCAATTTAGAACGGAAATGAGGAGACATTTCTTCAGCCAGAGAGTGGTGGGCCTGTGGAATTCATTGCCACGGAGCACAGTGGAGGCAGGGACGTTAAATGTCTTCAAGGCAGAGATTGATAAATTCTTGATCTCGCAAGGAATCAAGGGCTACGGGGAGAGTGCGGGTAAGTGAAGTTGAAATGCTCATCAGCCATGATTAAATGGCGGAGTGGACTCGATGGGCCGAATGGCCTCACTTCCACTCCTATGTCTTATGGTCTTATAACAAACAGATTTTCTGAGAAATTACAGGCCATAAAGTCCAACTAAAAAATTACTAATTTTGATTTATTCCTGGTTATGTCAATTCCACTTTTATGCTTGCATTAGTCAAGTCTGACACAATGAACTGAAGTTTTGCCATGAAGATGGAAATCAGAAACCGGGCTTGTTTTTAGGTCAGAGTTCCACCTTCAGTAGGAAACTGATTAAAGATTTTCACGGGGATGAGCCTTTAATTGCTATGAAATGTCATGAGAGTTTTGCTTCAATATATATTTGTAAAGAAAGCCAATCTGTATTTAAAACAGACATAACGAGCCTCACAAAATGGCTATTAGAAGTTACAAGCATCTCCCTTTCCTTTGAACCACAATCAATAGCCAACCATACCCTCAAACAGCAAGAAGTCGCACTTGGAATTTATCATCTTGGACAACCCATATCCTCTTTCATATCCTCAGCATTCACTCCTTTGACCAAACGTTCGGTCACCAGTCCTAATATTATATCTTCCCTAAGGCTTGGCATCCACTTTTATTCTTATGGCATCTCAGTGAAGCACCTTGCAATTTTCCTCTGCATTAAACACATGTAGCAGTGGCTATTATTGATAAAAATGTTGCCACAGCATTGCTGCTTTGAAGATGAGGAAATTTCCCTGGACTACACGACCAGATGAGTTTTGAATGCCTGTCTGGTGTAGGCTTTGCCTCCAGCAGAGTTTTTATACCTGATGTGGAAATTCTTACATCACCTTCTGCTGCATACAAACTAAACCCAGGCAATGTAGTATTGAGTGACATGTTTATTACACCTTCTATCTATATATAACAGTCACAGGTACTTCAGTGTCTTGGCCAATATTAAGCTATTTGACTACAAACAGTTGCACATTTCCGTTAGCTACCATGCTTCAATTGGACCCAGTTGAGATGGAGTCTGAGAACTTTATTTCTTTAGGTCACGTGCTATGATGTGGGTATGAAGTCATGAGCATGTCTTTTAAGGTATATTTCATAGTAGCAGTGAGATATAACACAACGGTTTTAGTACCTTCTTACAGAACAATGTGATATTTCTACTTCAATTTGCTGAAACATTTTGATAGCTTTGGAGATTCTTGCCAAAATTCACTCCAGACTTAATTTTGAAGTGCTTTATTTACTGTATCTTTGACGTCTAAATGTATATTTACATTTCCATTCAACGATGGACTATTTTGTGCTGTGACTGTAAGATTTATGGTGATTTGTATGTGGACCTGAGATGTGTTTCCTGCACCTTTTAGTTTTTCTTCCTTCTTACTGTTGAAATACTCCAATTCTGTGTCTTTACCTCCAGAGTATTGCTGGGCTTGTGGCTTGACTTTGAAATTTTTTGAAGTTCTTTTTTCACACACATTGGAGTTTCTGTAGCCCTGCAATTGAAGTCTTCCAAGATTTCTTCCCTCCCTTTGGGTATTCTCCTTTCGTATCTTTTTTCTCTGATTATTCCAGGGTCTTGGCCTACTGTTGGAGTTTATCCATCTCTTTTCCTCAGCTTCACCTTCAAAGTCTTCCAAAATTCTACCCTGCCTTCAAAATCTTCCCTTTCAGGGGTGTCCTTGGGACTGTATTTTAATCTCAGTCCCTGGCCCTGGACATTTTTTTTCTGTTCCCTAGCTACTGCCATTGCTTTATCTAATGCTTTAAGCCAATACTTCTAGTTGCCCACTGAGATTTCACTCTGGCTGTGGGTGTCTGCACATACACTGTCCCTGAAGCTGCCTACTCCTTATCTCTAAGGAAAGGTCTCAACTTCTTGTGCACTGTGACACTCTTTTACTTATATTGACACTAAGTAGGTTCTGAAATACAGCTCTCTTGTGTCTAAGACTTATTTCTTTCCCTACTCATTCTGGACTGGTATCTTCTCTTTTATGATGACAGAACCATGCACTCAGGTACATCATTACAATTTACATTCATCTCATTCTCCCACACCACCAGCATAAGCAGGCAACTAAACTTCTAGCTGCTCCAGAGCTTTCCAGCCAACTGGAAGGCAAGCTTTTCAATGAGGCAGTAGACAGTGGAATCAAAACCTCTGAGTTTCTGAACTGAAACTATCATCCCCTCAACAATGTGATCATCCTTGTCAAGATTCAGAATGAGGAGTCTGCTTTGTGTTTTAATTGTTTTCACGTAAATGTAAAAGTTGTCGTTTAGATCACGCAGCTGTCCTTGGGCTTATATTGGATGTGGTCCTGGTATGACACTATCAGAGTGCATTCAGTTATTGAACAGAATAAAAAATAATTCAAATGACTTTTATAATTATGAACAATTCAAGTAATTCATATTAAGCAGTGAACCCTTCTCCAGACATGTGGAAGATGACTTTTTTCACTCCTGAGTAATATTTAATCCAAGTTAGTTCTTCTCATTAGGAAACAGAGATTGCACAATAATCTTGAATAGAAATATTATTGATGCCTCCAGTGCTGTTCTATTTTTCTTTACACACATTTATTTAGATCTCTTTACCAATGACATTGCTCAACAGATTGGAAGCTTTTTTTAAAGGAATATAGATTATTTTATGAATTCCCCAGCCTGTGGCTAAAAAAGAGAATCTGAATTGCATGAGATGTAGTGATAATGCAAAGGAGTTATCAGCAGTAAAGGACTTCAGAAACTACTCCAGCATCCATGATTTAGTCAGTACTGATTTTAACATATTAATAGATTGAAATTTTCATGGTTTTGGCCAAGGTGTTAAAAGTTCAGGCATGAAAATAACAGCCAAAAGTATCCACAGTACTATATAAACTGCAAAATAGAACATTTCAGCTTTATAAGTCAGATGTGTCAGTCAGTTATTAATCTACAGCAGTGGTATTCAGGAGAAAAACAGTGAAGTCTATTGTGGCAGTGAAAAATTTTAATTTGGCTGCACATAGAATTTTAAAAACTACTTATAGATTTATTGCAATTTGTTCCTTCAGAAAAGTATCTCGGAACATAAGAGACCAAAAAAAGCTTAATAAAGGTTAAATACTTTGGCTCAGTTTTTCTAATGGCTGGATTATTGTTACTGAAGTGGAAATCTGTAACATAAATGGCCTTGGGAGTCCTGGTTGAGGATTCTCTTAAGGTTACTGTGCAAGTTCAGTTGGCAGTTAGGAAGGTAAATGTAATGTTAGCATTCATTTTAAGAAGGGTAGAGTACAAGAGCAGAAATGTACTGCTGAGGCTGCATGTCGGTCTGGTCTGACGTCTTTTGGAATATTGTGAACAGTTTTGGGCTGCTGGCCTTGGAGGGATTCCAGATGAGATTTGCAAGAATGATCCCATAGATAAGGAGATTGTCATATGAGGAACAATTGGGGACTCTGAGTCTGCACTCAATGGAGTCTAGAAGGATGAGGGGGGATCTCATTGAAAAGCACAGGATACTGAGGGGCCTGGTAGAGTGGACGTGGATAAGATGTTTCCACTAGTAAGGGAGACTGGGACCCAAGGACATGGCCTTAGAATGAAGGGATGACCCTTTAGAACTGAGATGAGGAGAAATTTCTTCAGCCAGAGGGTGGTGAATGTGTAGAACCCATTGTCGCAGAAGGCTGTGTGTTTATTAAGACAGAGATAGATAGGTTCTTGATTGATAATGTGATCAACAGGAGAATAGGGTTGAGAAACATATCCACTACAAGATAGTATGGAGTCTCAGTGGTTAACATGGTTAACACTGCTGCCTCATAACACCAGGGTCTTGGGTTCAGTTCCACCCTCTGGCATCTGAATGCAGAGTTTGCACATTCACCCATATCTCTGTGGGTTTCCTCCTATAGTCCAAAGATGTGCAAGTTAGGTGGATTGGTCATGCTAAATTGCCCAGGGTGTGTGGGTTAGTAATGGGAAATACAAGGATAGGGTAGTGTGGTGGCTCTGGGTGGGATGCTGTTTAGAGGTGCGGTGTGGACATGATGGGCCAAATAGCCTGCTCCCACACTGTAGGGATTCTATGATTGAATAGTAGAGCAAACCTGATGGGGTGAATGGTGTAATTCTGATCCTATATCTTATGGTCTTATGCAGTGTGTTCTTGTTTCAAGTCATTCCCCTAGAACATTGTGAAGGGTTAAGTCCTGAGTGTACAAAGGAAGCTATGTTATTGCCAATGTCCAAAGCACGTGATAAGAGAGACATGATGAAGTGAAAATTCTATTGAAGGAGCTCTAGCTTAGACTCTACGTAATGTGTAATGTATATAATTAGCTTGTTGTCAATACATAATCCCAACAAGGACAGAAATGTCAGTCAGTTTATAGCACCTCTATTCATGTTTAGTACTGAGAGTTTTGTTTTAAAGGCATTTCACACCAGTCCCATCATGCAATCATGTCACACGGTTGGTGAAAATGGAATGATTTAGGAGCTGCCTCTGAGGTTCCCAGCTCTTCCCTAACCCTGTGACCCTCTATTTCGCAGCCTCCAGTGCTCCTCTGACTTTGGATTACCTCCTGCTTTTCTCCATGCAGCTCCAGTGCCAGCATCCACTGAGAGACAGTGAGCTGGAGGTTCGGTGAGAGGACGGGTCAGGGAATGAGAGAAACCAACGATGTGAGAAGCGGGTCTTAAGTTCGCACAAAGCAGGAGCAGGATCTGCTCGGTGAGTTTATCTCAGGCAGCTTTCCAATTGGCCATATGTGGGTGCACTGTAGTTACAGTAGACAGGCAATCTATTCGGCTGGCCCAGTCACAAAGCTGACAGTCTTGAATCTTCAGTAGTACCAATGGAAAGCAAAGCTTGGGAACGCAGTCAGCTGAGTTAAAGAAAAGTGACCATATCAGAGGGCTGATGTTTGGATGACAAAGCCCTTTGGGAGATTGTTGACACTGTGGGACACTGCCTGTCCTGCCCCACAGCTCCATCTTTGGCCATTGGTTCCATTTGTCCTCCCCTAGGCCGCCTGTTGGCCTCTCAATGTGACAGTGTTCTAGTCCGCTGCTGCCAAAATGTTGTCAAAACTTTGCGAAATAGAAGCAATGAGATATGATGCTGGGAAAATGCCCAGAGGAATCCTGATTCTCTTCCCAACTAATTTACTGCCCACATGCCCATGTCCCCCCTCCCAGACTCTCAGCCTGGAACTTGTGAAGTTCTGCCTGTAGTTACTGTTGTAATTAATGTGGTAACTTATTTTGCACAATATAGTTCCACAAACTGTAATGTCATAAATAATAGATAATCTGTCTTGTCAACATTGGCAAGGGATCTTTGAGATAACTGCCCTGCTCTGCTTCGTAATTGTGCTATGGAATCATTTATATCCACCTGAGAGAGCTGACAGGGTCTTGATTTAATGGTACAATTGAAAGACAGTATCTTTGACAGCGTGGCATCCTGTCAGTAGTACACTGGAGTGTTAACCTATAATGTGTATTCGGACCTCTGTACTGCAGCTCAAACTCACAAACTTCTGACTCATTGGCAAGAGCACCACTGACTCACAGCTGACACTTCAGTAGCTAACATACAATATTTTTTATAAAATGAAATTCTGCAACTTAATAAAAACCCTTTCAGAACTTTTACCAGTCACATCCAGAATCTCATCTTTGACTATAAGATGATAATTGAAGTTGTTTGAAGAGCAGCATCTATGAAACCATTAAACGTAGGGCAAGTACATATTGATAACACAGTGAGGAGCATCAGGGGTGTAGGAAATTTTACGTTTCAGGTCGGGACCCTTCTTCAGAAACGGCGAGGGGGAGGGGAGGTCAGAAATAAATAGAGTGCAGGTGCGGAGTGGTCAGTGAGGTGGGAGGGGCGGATAGGTGGGAAAGAAGATGGACAGGTTGTGTCAGGTCAAGGAGGTGGGGATGAGAGGGACGGTTGAACATGGGATGAGGCCGGTGGGTCCCACCCAATGAATCCCCAACACTGCCTACCTGCACTCACTTATTACCATCCCACCTACCTTCCCCAGCCCTACCCCTCCGCTCTCTACTTATTTCTGAGCTCCCTTCTCCCTTCTACTTTCCTGCTCCTCTGATGCTGCCTGGCCTTCTGTGTTCTTCCAGCTCCACACTGTGTTATCTCTGACTCCAGCATTTGCAGTTCTTACTATCTCCAAGTACATATTGAACTGTCTTTAATAGATTCTAAGCGGCACCTCTGTAATTGACTCCTATGACAAACTGTTAGAGCTATTTGCATGATATAGGTGGTTGTTTGTGATAGGCATGGATGACGTAAGCTGTTCATTTTAATTGCAGTAACACATCTGGCAGATTTTCTGCATGGACAATGTCCAAAACCAGCAATAAGATTAAGTTAAAAATAAATATTTGTTTAGCTGTTTAATCGCCAATTAGAAAACTGGGGGAGGTGATGGCTTAGTGGCATTATCACTGGTACTGGTAATCCAGAAACCTAGATAATGTTCTGGGGACCCAGGTTCAAGCCCCACTATGGCCGATGGTGGAATTTGAATTTTAAATAAATCTGGAAGTCTAATGTTGACGATCATTCCATCATCGATTGTTGGAAAAACCCATCTGGTTCACTAATGTCCTTTAGGGAAGGAAACTGCCATCCTTACTTGGTCTGGCTTACATGTGACTCCAGACCCACAGCAATGTGGTTGACTCTTAACTGCCCGCTGGGATGGGCAATAAATGCTGGCCTAACCAGCAATGCTGTCATCCCTTGAATGAGTAAAAAAAAGGAAAATGTTGACCCAGATATGAGGGTTGCTCCCTATTTTTCATCAAAGTCTGCATAATTGATGACACAGGACTCAGTCTAATAGTTTATCTGAAACATATCACCTCCAAGAAACTGCAACTGCAGGACCTGAAGAAGGGTAATAGCTGAAACAAAGCTGCTCCTTTCCTCCAGTTGCTTCCTGGCATGCTGTGTTCTTCCAGCCTCCTGTTTGTGAACCTAGTTGATACCTGGTTTGTCAGCAGTTTAAGAAACCAAGCTAGGAGCATAAATGATCATTTTATACTCTGATATCTCTATCTTCTCTGGATTTTAAGCAAAACATTCCAATTGCATTGTTCACAATTGCCTGTGTTAATGATAGATCCATATCATTCGGTCCATTGTCCTAATTGACAAAGGAAATGGAAGAGCTCCTCCCTGCTGTTACTGTTACCCACTAAATCCTGAAGTTAAAAACATCAAAATAAACTTTTCTTTTGGCATATGCTAATTTGATGGATGAGCAGGTTTAACTTGGCTACCACTTTACTTGCAAGGATAGAAATAATAACTTCTTAAGGTAGGTTAGAGAAGACAGTGATGCAAATATTTATCTTTCGTATCAATAGCCTTAGTATCAATCTAGAAGAAGTTAATTCAAAGTTTGCTTATACAATGATGAGGCAATTAGATACAGTATCCACAATATATAAAGACCACTGGAGGGATGGGGTTGAATGTGAAACATCAGACATTAAATGAAATCATCATTAATTGCATTTAGGCAGAACTGTGTCAGGGTTCATCCATTCTTTGTAAGTAAATTTAGCAAATTTGATCAACCATCAAGGGGTACACCTAGATAATACATTTTCCTTTAAATTGCATTATGCAAATTAATCAGCAAAATTAGTTTCCTTTAAGCACATTAACAATGACATTGAACTTTGACTTCATAACAGCATTTAAACTCACATCATTCTAACAATGTAGTCCTAGTCTGTAATGAACATAAATTATGAGACACAGTATATCCCAAGCACAGTTATATTTAATCAATTCTTTGAGAATACTCTTCCAGTTGTACCAGAATTTCACCGGGTAGGACATGTGTTTGGGCCAATATGGAAGTCTGTGACCAATTTTCCTAATCCAAATTCTAATTCACAGTCCATTTTTAAAGTTGTTTAAATAGGTTTTTGCAGTTGTAATGATGGTGAATTTTTCAACATTCACCGGAGAACAAGCTGGCAACATTTGGAGTCAGCAAATGCACAGAATAACATGGAAGTCCAGAGTTGCAGTCAGTTAATTTATGCTTCTCTGGAAATAGTGCTGTTGAGGCACCCCCAGACTCAACTCAATGGGAAATCAATAAATTGATGAGCACTTCATCTTTACACTGTTAGCCTTGCTGTAAAAGCCCTTGAAAAAAAAATTACACCTCATTGACTAAAGTATAATTGAGTTTTTAAGGGTATTTTAATTTCATAATTACTGCTGAACACCCTTATTGGCCCTAAAAAGCTTATTTTATATTGTGAATGTCAACTTTCTACGTTATGATGTAAAAATTCAATCCTTAAAAAACTAAACCTTGTTTATGATACTTTAGCTTCCTATGCTAATCTTATCATAATTTATTTCGACATTTGAAAACTTAAAAGTGAAAGATACTTGGTGCTGTGTGTGAGAATAGTTAGTGGCATCACTGCTGATGCAATGTACCAAGAGATCCCCTTAACTGTGGGCCAGATTTAAGCTGCTAGCAGGAAAGAGAAAAATCACATCATTGCTATTGTTATATTTTCATGGACAGCTTTCTTTGAGGTCAGCAGTGAGTGCAATTAGATGGCTGAGATAACAAGGTGTGGAGGCCTAGATGAAGGGTCTAGGCCCGAAACGTCAAGCTTTCCTGCTCCTATGATGCTGCTTGGCCTGCTGTGTTCATCCAGCTCCACACCTTGTTATCTCGGATTCTCCAGCATCTGCAGTACCTATTATCTCTGATGCAATTAGATTGCCATTGGCCACAAAACTTAACCAATTGGATCAGGAAATTATTGACAGAATAAAACAAGCCAACAAATAATGTGGCCTACTCAGATCAACTATGCTTAATTTCTTCACTCCTACCCTCTGACAGCCAGTCACCTGTCACATGGTACCAAAGAGGCATCCGAGACATTTTTTGCTGGCTAATAAGCTTCTTCCACCCCACGTGAATTCTGCATATGGAGTAAGCTGAAAGCATTGGTTGACCATTTGATTGCCCGGATTTGGAAATGTGAAAACAAGAAGTTTAGATCAAAACACAAGAGTGCATGACCTTGAGAAAATGCAATGAATACCCTTCCCTCTCTGTGGCTCAGTGGTAGCACTCTTGCCTCAGAGTCAGACATTATGAGTTCAAGTCCCATCAGAGGACCTGCAAAGCACAAAAGGTCAAGTGTAACTCTCCTGCACTTATTTAGGTAACACAGTGTGGAGCTGGAGGAGCACAGCAGGCCAGGCAGCATCAGAAGAGCACGAAAGTTGACGTTTCGGGTCAAGACCCTTCTTCAGAAATTCAGAAATTTCTGAAGCAAGTTGGGCTTCAATCTAGTATTTCAACCAAAAGACAACACCTACATAAGTGCAAAGATAGTAAGAACTGCAGATGCTGTCAGAGATAACGCAGTGTGGAGCTGGAGGAACACAGCAAGCTAGGCAGCATCAGAAGAGCAGGAAAGTTGACATTTTGGGTCGGGACCTTTCTTCAGAAATTCAGAAATTTTTCCAGAATGGGCATCGCTACAACACAAAACTCATGATTTTTACATTGTGAGAGGACTGAATGATAAATATTGGGAAAGGGAATAGGTTTGGGTAACTCGTTTATTGGCTTGCATTGACCCATTAGGCCAAGTGGCCTTTTATTATGTCGTAAAATATCGATGATTCTATAATTAACACAATTTCTACTTTCTATATTTTAAAGTAAGTATCTCCACAGTTTTGGTGTGTCACAGACATTTATCCATATATCTAGGCCGTAACTGTAGAGCACTTCCTTATCTCAATGTGGAAATATTCTATTCATTGTATGTATTTGAAGAAATAAAACCAAGTGGAATTATGCTGAGTAAGCTGTTGGATCATCCCTCACGCGTATGTATATAAAATCTTACAATGAATAGTTGTTTATCTGATATTTTCAAAATGACTTGAGAATGTGGAGTTTGTATTCAGGATTTGTCCTCGTTGTTTTCTGGAGGGGGATTCCAGTAAACACATAATTTGCTGTGGTAGGAGCCTGCAATTAGCCTCAATACACAGGGTTGGGAATGGAAATACCAGCCCGTAATTGTGACTTTTGAAGACATTTCAGTGACTTCTGTTGCAGTGGCTGTAAGCTGATGTTTTTCACTCACATTTTCAAGCTCCAGCTTCAAATCGAGAGCACAATAGCATCAACAGTGGGCTGTGAAAATAAAGAAAGAATGTAGTCTGTTTCATACTTTTCAGATCTTTACAGGTAAGAAGAGAAACACAGCAGAGTCACAGTTGAACAAGTTATCATCGGTGACTTTGATTACGGGGGTCAAGGCATTGTTTGTGATGCAGAACTTTAAAGTGGATGAGCATGATGTGGGTTCCAATTACACCACTGGTTTGTAACACTGCTTTTGAGCTTAGGCCCTTTCAGGAACCTCAGAAATTCTGCCACGTATTTGTGTATATAAAAAAGTGATTGCATTTTCAAAGAATAAACCAATTATACTGGAGCCACTCTTGCTTCCCAATGCTACGAATAAAACAGTGTCATTGCCTCTCTAACATCTTTTCTCTGGTCAAGATTTAACAACGCACAGCAACATGATCATCATTTCACATTGTAGTGAATGTGAGTCAGCAGACCTGAATATGAGTTGGATTGACACATTGATGCTGCTGCGTTTTCATAGTTGATAATAGACTTGGTTATTCATTCTAAATATATCAGGTTAATGTTTTCCATGAAGAAAGATACGTCAGCAATGAAGTTTTATTTGTAATTGTGTGGTCTTTCGGAAACTACACATTCATACTGACACACCTCTTTGATTGAAAGAAAACAAATAGGATTTCTCGCAAAATTCTTCAAACTTAAGTTTTTACTTCAATTGGGCTTAGTGAGAATCTGAAGATGAGGCCGGGAGACCTGCCAAGAAAAGCATAATCCCTCACTGTTTGGGGTTAATGAACCCGCAGATGACCATTTTAAAGGTCCATTACTAAATCATTTTCCAGGCACCTGATCAGGGTCGTACATGTTCCTAATTAGATATCACTTCCTTACAGGACAATAAGAATGTAGGAATAAGGATTATTCATAAGAATGTAAGAATAAAGACTATTAATAGTGACTATTATGATGCCTATGTGTCCTGACAGGCTTTACAATTATAAAATGCATAAATGTTTCCATTAATACTATCATACCTTTAATATAAAATGCTACCATGGGAAATGAATATGGAAGAAGAAATGGCTTTTGATCAACAGAACGGCTAAACAGAGTAAATATTTTGCCGATACACTCAGCTGAAATAAGTGAATTTACTCATAAGTTGTGTTTTGCTCCAGTACAAAGGAGATCCTTGTTTACCATGTTTCTTTTTCCGCCCCCTCCGTTCTGCAAAGATATTCAGTAGGAAATGAAACACATGGATTTATGAGAAAAGGCAGAATAGCTAACCTGGTCAGGAGGGAATATACAAACTCTGGCAGTCCCTCAACAACCCCTTCCCCCATGCTCCTTCTGCCACGGCTAACAGCTATGCAAATATAAATTCATATAGCATTGATATATCCATATGTGCTTGCATTTTGTTTTGTGTTAAACATAAACTAATCTAATTTAGGTAAGAACCCATTGAATCAGTCATATTCTGCAAAATGGTGGTCATTCTTCAAACAAGAAGAATGGTGTATTACCTTAGGGAGAGCTATTTACATACATTCCTCCCACAGGTAAGAGCTAAGATGACTTATGTGGATTGCAGGGCTGCATTCTCAAACCTTTTAACCTCATTTTATTATTAAGTTCACTTCCTAGGCATGTAAGCTTATTAAGGAAAATTGCACAATTCCTTGCATGCTGGTGTGTGGGGGGAGCTCTGATTAAGGTATACAAAATTATGAGAGGCATAGGCAAGGTAGATTGTAAGAATCTCTTCCCCATGGCAGACATGTCTAAGGCCAGAAGATGTAAGTTTAAGGTGAGGAGCAAATGGTTTACAGAAGATCTGAGAAAAGACTTCTTTCACCCTGAGATTGTTCGATATATGAAACGTGCTGCCTGCACGGGTGATGGAGGCAGGTACTCTCACAATATTTAAGAAGTGTGTGGATGTGTATTTAAAATATCAGGGCATAGCAGGCTGTGGACCAGGTGCAGGTAAATGGGATTACTGTAGATTGGTGCTTGTTGGTCAATATAGACATAGTGGGCCGAAGGGCCTGTTTCTGTCCTATATGATTCTGTGAAAATTGGGAGACGTTTGCATCTGTTTATTGCAGCAATTTTAGCCCCTGCATGCTATCAAGAGAAATTAGAAAATCTTTTTGTTTTATTTAATGGAACCAGGCTACAATATTTTTCATACCAAGTTCATTATGTTCCCTTGACTATGAGAATAAATTCCAAAACCTGCAATTTATTTCCAGCATGTTATGACTGAACCTTGTGAAACATTTTCAGTATTCCTGACTCTTTCCATTTTCAGTAGAGTTGCTTGAGTGCTTGTCAATGGTGCATGTAGTTCACTAAAGTGGCTATTTCCTTAAAATCCAGTGAGTCCAGTTACAATGTTTGTTCAGATATTAAGGAAGAATTGTCATTTATGCTCAAGCCCCTAATTACTCAATTTGTTACATAAATTGTAACCTTTCCCATTTTGTGTTGATGACAGAATCATTTAGAGGGTGTTTGAAGTACGGATGCTAAAAAAATTGATTCCATACTCTTACCCTTTGGTTGAGTTTCTTAATAGTCCCTAGAGTGAAAGCAAGACAAGTTCATTGCAGGTTTCCGCAAAAGTTATTTTTTACCATCTGCTTGTATGAGGATGTAGTTGTGTACGTTAAAACAGCACAGTCCAGTACCCTTCAGGGCTAACTCTGCCTTGCTGCTTCCCTCTGCTTGGAGCCAATCACGATATGTCAGGAACTTTGGACATTTCCTATTCCAACACCCCTAATAATTCTTTTCCTCAGCTGTCGAGAGCTGTTTTCTTTAGGAAGTCAACAATGAGTGGGTCAAGGCTGGCCTGGAATCTGCCCTATTTATGAGAATAAATGGCACCTCCCCCACACACCTTTGTAACACTGATATGTGGGGGTCATATCCGCCAAATCACACATTTGTGACTCTACCATAGAATGTGCAACATAGCTCTTACTATAAGGCTCAGTGTCCGTTTCAATTCCAAAGCTTACCCTGTTGATATGTTTTTTGTAGACGCTGTATGCCTTCACTACATGTTTTGATTTCAGTAATTAACTGTGAACAAGCAAAAATGTAAACCGATCACAAAACAGCCCTTATCCTCTGGGTGTTGTGCAATAAGAGTTGTTTTGATTTTTCAAAGTGCAAGGCATTTGCTAAAGTACACACTTATCGCAGGACTGGTTGCTGACAGCTGTATGAAACTAGAGCATAAAAGCTCGTTTATGTCTTTAATGACCCACATAATGATGGAGCAAGTAAGTTATTCACAGTAACATACCGTGGAATAATCTGAATACCCTAATGTATGGTGCCGGTAGATTAAGAAACATCTGTTCTTACCTTGAAAATAATGTGTTCTTAGTAGCTCTTTGGTTACACATATTGCAGTTGGGAAGTTTTAATCCAATCAAAGGAAACAATGCTTTGAACTGGATTTACATAACTGAAGAGCGGTGCTTTTAAACTCCAATGTGAAACAGTTCAGATTGAAATTCAATTTTAAGACAAAACACATTTTGGTGATTTTTTTTCACAGTGGTTTCCACAGAAGTGTTTATCATTTCACTCTATACCTGAATAAAATGGTAAGAATATTTGCTTCTTTCTAAGTTTGCTGTCTTGAGTATTTATGAATGAATTTACTGGAATATGCAGCTGTATGTCTATACAATTATGTTATTGCTGATAGCATTTCTCACATTGCAAGAATGATTCCTAACCCTGGGATAGATTTTGGCTAAGATGCACAGATTTTAAATTTGATGATTTGAGCTTTGCTCAATTTCCTTCCACCCGTCTCTCTCTTTTTTATTTATTGATTTTCTTTGTTCCCATTTTGGGTAAGGCTAAGCCTTGGCCATTGTATGACAGCAAACATGCAGTGGTTAAAGAATCAGGTCAGCTGAGAGATCTCCAAAGCACTACTGAGATCAAGAACATAACCATAAGTCTGCAAGGAGAAATTTATAGGGAAGGTTGCAAGTCAAAATTTAGAAGAGGAAGTTTTGAATGGGCAGTGCTTAGAGATGAGGCTGACAGGAGGCATCTGTAGAAAGAAGTGCAGAAGGAGAGTTGAGAAGGAAGATTGAAATTGGAAATCTCTACAAAAAGAGAAAATGTGACATGGGAATGCTTAAAGTGAACAGCACAAAACACATAAAGGTAGGATCGGCAATGAAAATACTTGCGTGATATTTGATATTGAGTGAGTGTCAATGGTGAAAAATGTGTGGAGCGATGGCGTGGTGGTAACTGTCTCGTGGAAGCCAGAGAGCATGAATACTTAGAGGAAATATGTGTGTGTGACTTATGTACAAGACACACTGTCTACAAAGCTGAGTCGAAGGTATATGGGTTTGAGGAAATTGGAGAACACGACATACTCTGAGGAAAGACTTGACTACAGACAATCTGTAGAGAGAAGACAGATAGCTGAAACATGTGATAAGAGGCTAAGAATGGAAATTTGTAGAAACAAAGCTAACTGTGGGAAATCT
Organism: Ginglymostoma cirratum; assembly: GCA_024137785.1. NCBI lineage: Eukaryota > Metazoa > Chordata > Chondrichthyes > Orectolobiformes > Ginglymostomatidae > Ginglymostoma > Ginglymostoma cirratum. Next base: position 39,643,980 of record JAHRHZ010000222.1, on the reverse strand, counting down.
GTAAGAGGTAAAGGTAAGAAAGAGAATCTGTAAGAGAGGCTAAAATAGGGAAACATGTAAAAGGAAGAGTGAGAATAGATAATCTAAATCAAAGATTTCTGATGGTTCTGATGAAATTAAGTAAAATAGTTACTGCAGAAAAGTTGGAGTCTAACTTCTGAGTACCTTTAAAACTGAACACATACTTAGCTCACACGCCTCTAACTATACTTTCCCTAACCCCTTACATGTCCCAGACCCTGACCCAACTTCCTCACCCCACTACAGAACCTGACCTGACAGCCCTGGGACCTGACTGTCACCTTCCCTTACACGGGGGCTCAGCAGATGCCTGGTCTTCAGTAGGTGGTCACTTCCAACCGGCAGCGGACTGGAGCATTTCTCCCTCACCAATCTATAGAGCTGTCTGTGTGTGCAACTCACTTCTGTGTGATCCCACAGTGTGCATGCTTATGGACCCCACTGATGTGTTATCATGCATGCTGCCGGATAGTCCAAGATGCAGTCTTGATGATGGTCCCTCCAACATTTCAGCATTCGCATCCAGGGAGCTCAAGGAATTTTCCTCTGTGTGAGACAGGCTGGACTTTGGGAGGATGAAAGACACAAGAGGAAGAGACATTGCAGTCACTGGTTAATGGTGGTGGTCAATGCATTGCAATGACTACCTGGTTAATGTCAGCATTGAAATGTAATGTCAATGTTATTTACTTGGGTACTGGGACGTTGATGTGTTTGCACCCCAGATGAGGGTCCTTGTACTTTGCCGGGTCAAGTATCCTTTCCTTGGAGAAGATATGGACATGGATAACTGGCACCCTACCACCCGTGTGGCATGGCTGACAGGGTAGGTGCATCTGAGGGAAGGTATTGAGGTGTTCTGAGGCAACACAGATGGCAGTCAGGTAAGTGATGTGGGAGGATGGGAGGAGGTAATTCCAGCCAGTGAGGGGACATGTTTCATTCAACAGAGGGGATATCAGAGCATAAGGTTTGGTGAGACGTGGGTACATTGGCATACAATTGTAAGGTAGCAGAACATAGAGTGTGGTACTTGCCTTGGCAGAGCAGGGAAGGTCATTCACCTTCTTGTGGCAATGCAGCCCAGTCCCTCACACCCTGGAGAACTCATTGATCTGGGTAGCAATCTCTGAACATACTGGCATGGCCTCCTCTGTCATTCCTCCAGGAAGAGGACTTCTATCCTCTGGACCACTACAAGGACCTCTAGGTCCCTCTCAGAGAAGCATGATGCCAGCCTCACTTTTCTGGCATCTCTCCTTGTTCCTTCCACAGCCAAGCAGTGCAACTTCCAGGTGCGAATGTTCTGCCAGTGTGCAGTGGGCTTTGGAAGATGGTGTACTGCAAGGGATGGAGATCCTAGGGAGGCTTTCTTCAAAGAAGCGAGTTGCTGCAGAAATGGTGTGTGTGAGATGGGCTGGAAATCAGACATGATCTTGCCATGAGGTTTCAAATGGCAATTAATATAGTAGCCTTGGTAAGATTTGGTGAGAAAACCTGGTCAGCCTTGCAGCAAGAGTCACTCAACCAAACTCAACACAACTTGGACTTAAATTTTAAAAACCTGTAAGATATAACCTGTAAACCAAAAGCACCTCCTGTGCTTTTTGCTGCTGTGTAATGTTCACAGGTGAACTCCTTTTGCCAGTCTGAAGTTCTATCCCAAATCATAGACTGCAAGGTGTATACCCTAAGCTGTGTAATGGCAGCCTGATGATAGGTTAAGAGAAGAAGTAGCTCAAAGGAAGCACAGGTGCCACCAAGTATTCTATCAGTCTTGTCATAGGGATCTGACAAATGCCAGAGAGACGCCAAGGAGAAGGACTTGGATGTTGGTGCTGTCTTTCCCAAAGCCTCCATCTCTTCAGCCTCCTCACTCACTGAAGCCAAGAGGCAGGTGAGGCTGTTCTACTTCCAAATTAGCGCGTGAGCTGCAACTCTGAAACTGGCTCATTTGGCATGTGAGCTTCACAAAGAGCACAAGTCACTGATGGCCCTGGACCATGACAGTGACACCCTCTTACCATTTTCCCGCCCTGTTCCTTCTTCAGGTGAACATCTTAGATGCAACTCTAGGCTCAACAGTTAGACGGTTACTGTCAAAAGGAGGACGTACCACTTTGGAAAGAATCAGGTTGACAATTTCAATTGGATATGTATTGAATAAATATGTTGGGTGTAAATCATGTTCTGTGAATAAAGACATTGTATGGGAGAGTTAAGATTTCTGTATTTAAAAAAATGAAGGTAAGAAATGTACTTGGTTTCGGTGGAGCTTCTAGTGGAAGCCCAAGAAGGAAGGAAAAAGTGCATTGGATGGGATGATGAAGAGAAGGATGGGATTTCTCATGGTGCTGTTTCAGTAGCGAACAGCCTTCTGATTTCCAGTGATTTAATCATCTGCAAGACATTACTGTTCTTTCTGTCTGCTTCATTTCATATTTCCCAAGGAGATTGTCACTGTCAGGTGAGGGTGGTAAAACAAAAGAAGTATAATCCACCATAATCTCAGATATAATAAAAAAGATTATTGAAGGATGCACCTGGAATAATTTAGTCATTGGACCGTCTGCTCCAAGTAACTGAAGGTGATCTTTGTGGTCATTCTAATGGAAATATTAGTTTATTTTTACATCTAAAATGAGACGAAGAACTGCATATACTGGAAATCTGAAAGAAACAAAAACAGGAATGTTAGAGAAACTCAGCAAGTCTGGCAGGATCTTTGGAGAGAAAACAGACTCAATGTTTTGAGTCCCAGTGACCAATGTGGTCATCTGGCTATCTCAGAGTCGATGCTCTCCTCCTCTTATATTATCTTACTGCAGTTACATCTAAAAAAGCTTTCTGCTGATCATCTTTCTCCACATAACACATTTATAAACGAAGTCCCTTTCAACTTTGAGTTGACTGCAACCAAAAGTTTTGGAAGTCTACTTTAACAATCTAATTGAGCAACAAAATAATTAAACTTCTGAGGAACTAAAATCCTGTGCCTCTGATTTTGTTGAGTAATGCCTCAGAGTTCTCAAAACGGTCTTTGTTCTTTTGCTAACCTCCCCATCCCTACCCACCTAATTTAATATGGGCTACCAGTAAATGACTTGTAGCCAGCCTTTCAATGTGAAATAAGGCCACAAGTTGTCTCAATGTAGTTCAATGCAACAAAACTAAATCCTTGAAGTACAATACTGCAAGAGCCTTTACAGATGAGAACTGACAGTTCGTGGACAATCTAGTGGGAGCAGGGACCTAGCATTACAGGGCTCTGTTGATATCACCAATTGGCTGAAACCTTCTTTCAGATATTTTATAGGTGGTGTACCAAGGAACACTCAACCCTCTGCTCCTCTGCCATTTTATATATTGTCTTTTAAATTTTTTTTATTTGCCCATTTACATTCATGTCCTCTTGTCCTTCTATATCTTAGCCAAGTAATGTTCCAGAATTACCCGTGTGTATCATTTTCACTTGTATGTCCCAATCAGGCCTATATGTAGTCTTGTCTTAAAGATGAAGAGACTAGTTTCCTTCAGTCTTTCCAGATTTCAATCTTTGTTAACACCAGTTGCAATAAAAAAACAATTAAAGTGTTTCCATGTTTGTGCCACCATATCAACTTTCCAAGCTGCATTACACTAAATGGAGCACTGCTGAAGGGAAGTTACTGATGATCAGTAGCAAATGCAGCAGTTAATTAGCACGTAGTGAAGTTTCACAAGTAGCAATGACTGAACGAGCTGTAGTTTTTAATGGCGTTGGTCATGGGAGGACTGTTGAATAGGACACTGTAGAATTCATCATTCTTTTCAAATAGGAATGCCACTTTGGAGGGGAAACAATGCATGAATGACCACATGCCCTACTCATATATCTCCTCATCTCTGCTAGGAAAGGTTCATATTTTTAGTGAGAGGGGACAGATCAATTATATGTGAGTGTATCAGTTTTAAAGTGCCTTAATCTGAGGCATTAACTTGTTTTAAATTGTGTAGTGTGATTTCCCATTTTGCTCAGCTTGGTCGATAAATCTGTGAATCCTTTATTCATTCACGAGATGAGGGCATCGCTCACTAGGCAGCATTTATTGCCCATCCCTAATTGCCCAGAGGGCAGTTCAGAGTCAACAACATTGCTGTGGGTCTGGAGTCACATGTAGGCCAGACCAGGTAAGGATGGCAGTTTCCTCCCCTAAAGGACATTAGTGAACTAGATGGGTTTTTCCCGACAATCGGCAATGGATTCATGGTCATCATTAGATTCTTAATTCCAGATATTTTATTGAATTCACATTCCACCATCTGACAGGGCGGGATTCGAACCAGGTACCCAGAATGTTGTCTGGTCTCTGGATTAAAAATCCAGTGATAATGCCATCTAGGCCATCGCCTCCCCCTAATGAAAAGCAGATGTAACACATTTTGATCACTAAGTATGTTAATACAATTTTGACTATTTTGTTTCCAAGTACTGTCACATCCTGATGATCTATGATTCATTAAAACAAATAAATAAGAAGTCAAACAGTTTTCCCTGATGACAAGTTTCCATTGTAAGTATAATTAAAAAAACAGTTTAACAAATCTTTGAAACATCCTGATACTGTTCAGTAAACTCTTTGCTCATCATTTTTTTCAACTGAAACAGTTGCCCAGATTAGAAGTTATATTTCTATATATAAGTGTGGCTTTCAAATTATGGTGTACAAATATTAGAACAAATATATTTAGCAGAGTTGTGTGAAATTCCTTTCTCAATTATTTTGTTGAAGGCACTAACCCACAATGAGCTAATGCCACTAGTAAAATAGTTGACGAATGAATTTCATACAAATGTGGTAAGCATTGGTATGATAGTTTCAAGACTATAGATTGATACCTCAGCAAGTTACTGCTGAATACACTGGTCAGAAGTTGACAACGGCAAAGTTGTGCCTGGGACTGCATGAGTCAAGGTTAGGAAGCAGTTTGTAAAGTCACATAAAGGGGTGGCACGTGGGCTCAGTGGTTAGCACTGCTGCCTCACAGCACCATGGACCCGTGTGGAGTTTGCATATTCTCCCGCTGTCTGCGTGGATTTCCTCCCACAGTCCAAAGATGTGCAGGTTAGGTAGATTGGCTGTGCTAAATTGCCCATAGTGCCTAGGGATGTTTATGTTAGGTGGGTTAGACATGGGAAATGCAGGGATAGGGGATTGGGTGTGGGTGGGATGCTCTTCAGAGGGGCAGTGTGGATTTGTTGGGCCAAATGGCCTGTTTCCACATTGTAGGGAATAGGCTGTATTGGGCCAGGGTCTTGTTGGATACCATAGGATCATATTGTTCAAACATTATTTCTGGGTTTTTAGAAAACACGTGCGCAAACAGTTCTGTGAGAGAAAAGCAAAACAATGATCAGATCCACCCATCCTATTGGAAACAAACGTCATGAAATGACCACTTTATTACACATAGGATACTGTAACCCATCAGAGATTCAGTATATCCTTTTTGAGCTGTTCCCTTCCTCCTAAAATAAAAGACATAATGATCCACTGATGTAAAATTGTAAACAAAATTATCCTTAATTGTCACAATGTGACCATCCCAAATAGAAGCTACATCTGGGCTGTTTCCAACAGTAGCTCTTGTGGCTCAAAATAATTCTGGATAGGAGTTCACTTCCTGCATTTTCCCCCCTCCCATTACCGCCTCCTTTTCCTTCACTGATTCTTTTCTGATGGGGCATAGTTCTTAATTTAGTTGTATTTCTACAATTTCAAAAACCACAATAAAATACAATGCTCAGCAATTTTAAAATATTAATTTTGCCATGAAATGATGAAAATTATTGCAGATTTTACACTTTATCCTATGACAGATTAGTCCATAAAATTGGGACAAATACCCTGAATTCAGCAAATGGCATGGCCAAACTTCCAGCCATGCCCTGTGGTCCCCTCTGCTGGGAAGATTGCTTGCATGGGTGTACTGTGCATTCTCAATGTCAGGAGGTTGTTACATTAAGCTGCTGACGCTCAGACATTCTGATTATTTTGACTTGTCTCTTTAAAACTTTAAAAAATGTGCACAGCTTTAATGAATGCCTGGGATAATGAGGATGAGGAACATCCCAATCTCCAAAATCCTGCCGATACCCTGGCAAGATAAGCTCTCCAATATCAGTACTCCTCTCAGTCCAATGTGCCCAGTCTCAAGGCACTAGTTACAATCAACCAGCTGCATTAGTGTTGCTGAGAGACTTCCTCTTCCACTAGTGGAGACTATAATATTGGATCATGGCAGCCTGGCTTGAGGTTATCACCCTAGTCAAAGCAACCTCAGCCACTGGGGGAATTTATTGCACTTGTAGGAAGAAGGTCCTTCTCCCCTCTGCCAACGTAAGTATCATCATCATGGGGAGGTGACGGCCTAGTGGTATTATTGCTGGACTGTTAATCGAGAGACCCAGGTAATGTTCCACCATGGCAGATGGTGGAATTTGAAATCAATAAAAATCTGGAATTAAGAGTCTACTGATGACCATGAATCCTTTGCCGAGTGGTTCACTATCTGGTTGACTAATGTCCTTTAGGGAAGGAAACTGCCATCCTTGCCTAGTCTGGCCTAAATGTGACTTCAGACCCACAGCAATGTGGTTGACTATGAACTACCCTCTGGGCAATTATGGGTGAACAATAAATGCTGGCATAGCCAGTGACGCCCTCATCCTGTGAATGAATATAAAAAAAACCTCTTTCTGATACCTCACACACACTCTATCTCTCCTACTGTACCCACCTCCCAACAAGATGCCTGTTCCACCACTCTCACTATTGCCTGCAACTTCTTCCCCACTCATGCTCACCTTTACTTGAGACGCTACCCATCTGCACCAACAGTAGTAGCTGTGCCACCTGCTTACATCTGCCATGAGACCTGCCTCTCTCTCATTCAATGAGAAAAACAGCCTAAAACTGGGCAGAAAGAGTCAAGCTGGCTGGTGTGTTGTCTGTTATGAAGCTCTTCACCCCTTATGAAGAAAGGATCCTGACTCATCCTTCTTAAGCAGGGCCTGGACTAGTATCAGAGGCTACCCTTGACTTGCTGCACCTGGACCCCTGAGTGAATGCTATCTTTCTTGATGACTAAAGACTGCTGACAATGATAATAATATTCCTGGTTTTGTGTCTGCACTAACTGATGGAAAGGCAGCAGCAGTATGAGCCTGGTATTCTTGGCTGAGGAGGTAAGGTTATAAAGGCAATGCAAGGTAGGGAGGCTGTGAGCATCCAGGTAGGCTCCAAGTGAGGGGGCACTTATGACAGTGAGTGAATATGCCAGAGATGCAGCCTGGTCCAATCCATGAGCTGAATGAATGCTCCTGATTTTCACAGTGTCCTGGCTTCAGCATCACAATGATTGTTGTTGGTGCAACCTGAGGTGCAGTTTTGAAATACAGAACCATCCCGTAAGTGAATCGAAGATGTACCATGAGGGGTCTTAGAAGCTGGCACATGTTGGATGCCAATGTCTGTGGATGTGCGATGGCATGTGGCTAGTGCCCAGGAGAATGCCTGAGATGTTGGTACCTGGTTTCCAACATTAAGATTATTTACAGCAAGCAGCGAGATGTATCCATCAGGAGCCCACTTTAGCTTTCTTGTCATGTTTCCTTGATGTGATCTTGTTTGGCAAGTCTGGTAATATGGATGCTGAACATTAATGAGGCGGGTTGAAGTGTTAGCAAGGTCTTTAACAAGCGATAATAACCCTCAATTGGCATCTCACTGCTGCCTAGTGAAAATATTACCTTGCCATTTGTGAAAAATAGAAAAGATGATGCAAGTTATTTCTGATGTTGAGATGTGCCTCACTGCACTTGTCACCCAACTCTTCCATACATCTCGCCACAACCCACGTTGCTCAGACCCTGATAAGATTCTATCCAAAGATACAATAGCTGAGGGATTCTGGTTGCAGTGTACCCAGCTCTGAAACATAACCAATACAAGGAACAGAGATGGCAGAGAGGGAAGGCTTTGCACAGAGGGAAGAGGGCTTTTGATTGAAGGCCCTATCGTGAACAGGTTTACACTAAGCACTCATTCTACTCCACCTCAGCCAGGATGAAAGTTTGATGCACTTGAGGTTCACCAAAGAAGTGCTCACAGCTCATTCACCAGGACCTGGAGTCTCACTGCGGAACAAGGCTGCTACTGCCAGTAAACATCAAGATCACCATCATTATATGCTTGCATGTGACAAGATCTTTCCACTCAGAAGCAGTTGATATTGTGAACATATGCCAGCACCCAACCCATCAGTTCATGAGGGAATTGAAAGAGGCCCTATGCAAGAACAACTGAATTCATCATTTTCTCTCTCTTTGCAGAGAAAGAAGCAGCACATGGCTTTCTCAAAGTAGCTGCATTCTAGATGGTGCACTAAGCCATTGACATCACTCTGTGGAATCTGCATGTCATTTGGAAATCATATAAGATTCCATTCCATCAATATGCAGTTGATGTGTGACCAAACGTAATTCATCATGTTGGTGAATGATTGCTATCCATTGTCAGTCATTATCTGATTCAAATGCTGAATAAACTGAAAATAGTACTCACCATGTCAACGACGGTTGCACTCATTATGTTGCTAAGGCAGTGAGCAATGGACACTTAGAGACATTATCTATCACAAGGATTCAATCTTCTCTGAATAGGTCTATTGCTGTTTTTGTCCGAGGAGTGGATGGAACATTGGGTGGGATGAAGAGACCCCCACTGCTGCTGGGTTTGATTCTTTGGCATTTCTCACATGCATTCATGATGGTTAAGTATCTTATACCATTCATCCCTGGCCAGTACACACATTCACATGCTAGCCATTTTGTGCATTCAGTACCCAGAGTGTATTATAAACATTATATCTTGACAAAATGCCTTTGTTATTAAGACTTATTTGTCTTTAAATATGACTTGTTGTGATATAACATGTTCATTTCCAAATGAACAAAATCTTCTTAGGTACTCCTTTAATACTGTCATGCTATTTGTGGATGATGATCTTTTTACAATTCTTACAGTTGCTCATCTTTGACTGTTGCTGATTGCAACTGTTCACTGACTGGCCCAAACATAAAAGTAACCTTCAGAACAACTTCAACTTCATAGGTCTAGAGCATCATAGTGTAAATAAAGAAAAATAAGTTTGTGTGCGTTGGTTAATCAGCTTAATGCATCAGGAATAGTCATCCTGGTACCTGGCTTCTATTTCACTTCAAAGTTAACTCCTTGCAGATCAAATCGCAAGTTCGATTGCATCATGTGTGGTCTGCTCCATCATAGTGGGCATGGTTTGGATCCCACCAATGGTGACTATTCAAAGATCTTTGTATACTTGCAGTCCTGCCACTGTTACACCTTTAGTACCAAACAAGGGAGATGATTTCAGGAAGCCAAGATGAGTTTAACATTGCAGTGAATGAAACTGGTGAATAACTTATATGCTCTTGTAGGCCTCACTGTACAGCACCACTTGCTGAGATGTAACTGCCTTTCAGGATGTATAGTGGTAAAATGTTGGCACTAGCAGCTATGTCAACTTTAGCTTTCCATGTGTGTTGTCCTGCCTTTTCAGGACATATATTAATGGTTGCAGAAGCTTTGATTGCCATATAATGTTGACATAAAGTGTAAGGAAAACAATATGGACTTGTGAAATTTGCCTTTTGCTTGGTTGACTCTAATGTGTTTGCATTTGCGCAGCTTCTTTACATGTTCCTTGCTACCAGTGTTGTATCAGCCTGTTGGTCACCTGTTCTGAAGAAGTCACATCAGCCTCAAAATGCTAACTCTGTTTGTCTTTCTGCAGATACTGATATATCTGTTAAGTTTCTCCAGCATTCTCTGTGTTAGTTTCAGATATCCCCAGCATCTGCAGTATTCTGTTTTAATTATCATTAGTCAGCTGTCCTCTTCTGATTATCCATGGAAAGACTGGATGTGTTAATTCTGCAAAGCTCTTCATTGCCAATGGCAAGCAAGATCTTCAGAGCTTTTTCTCAGGATCATCTATCCCATTATCTATGAAATAGTAATGCATCTGCTGCTTGAATAGTTGTAATTCAATAATTATATCAATGGATTCAGGCTATGATTAAGAGTTTGCCTTCCATTACCTTCTTGTGCATTTTGTAGGACAGTCGGCGTACTCACTGTACTTCAGTTAGTTTTGGTTGTATTTGTAAATTCAGGCATTTTGTTTTTACAAGACATGACTATCTTAGAAATTTCTTCTTTCTTCAAAGAAGCACTTGACTCAGTGGTTAGCACTGCTGCCTCACAGTGCGAGGGACATAGGTTCAATTCCAGCCTCGAGCAACCATCTGTGTGTAGTTTGCACATTCTCCCCATGTCTGTGTGGGATTCCCCTTATCTCTAGTTTCCGCCCACAGTCCAAGGATGCGCAGGTTAGATGGATTGGCTTTGCTAAGTTGTCAATATTGTACTGGAATGTGCATGCTAGGTGAGTTAGCTATGGGAAATGTAGGGTTACAGGGATAAGGTACTGGGGTGGGTCTGGGTAGGATGCTCTTCAGAGGGTTGGTGTGGACTCAGTGGGATGAATGGCCTGATTCCATACTGTGGGGATTCTATGAACAACTTACATTCTAATGAAAAAACAGTCTGTATTCTTGTTGACAATGCACTTTCTCCAGACCTGTATGTACTCACAGATAATTATGCTGCCGATGGGTGAGAAACTGTCCCTTTGTCATAATTATCTGCTGTCCAAAGCTGTTGTTGATTTGGTTTTCAATTATTTTCCAAATACCTGCCACTGAGATCTTGGAGTCTTTCATTGATAACTACCACCACTAACCACGATGTGAATTTGTCTCCAGCAGGGAGTTGTAGCTGAATGCAGCAGTCCTTATGTTAGCTCCTGTAACACTTAAAAAAAAGCATGTGGACATTGTGGCATTGAGGAAACTAGCAAGCATTTATGACAGCTAAACATTACATTAATTGGCACATAAGTGTCTTGGATAACATCAAGCAGTTAGAATACAAAGAGAGTAATATTCCAGTATGCAATGCATCATGATTGCAGGGTCAGATGGAGTGTGAGACTTTTATACCATCAGGTCTACGGTGATGGTATCATGAGAATGTCTCTTAAAGTAATACAGAAGGTGAGATATGACATAACAGAATGTGGACACTACGAGAGTTGGTATGAGGTTGGCATCATTACAATGTATTTGAGGTGGAGTATCTGAATATAACCTGCATCCTGACTGCTGAAGACTGTTCTGGTGAGTGACTGGGGCATTGAGCAGCATGAGGGTTGGTTATGTGGTAGATAGGAGAAGTTCCTTGAAGATACATTCACTGACCCTAAATGCCCAAATAAGTTTATTGAACTTCTGCAGCCCTGCTGTCATGTCCTCAGGCAGATTCTGGAAGTGCACCTGTTTTGTAAGCCTATTCCCTTTAGGGCCACCTGCTGTGGAAGCATAACCTCTTTCCTTCTTTTGACCTCCATCGCTTAGGCCTTCAGTGGTGCATTGATAAATCTTCAAATCCTTTCTCTTCCCTGGACCTCCGTTTAGTCAGATGTATTCAACTTGCAGCCACTTGCAGTGCTGGCAATCATCAGCAGCCTCCTTCCTTGAGTGAAGTTCCTTTTTAAGAGAAGCAGGCTACTTCTAAAGGTTGCACAGTAGCTGGAATCTATACTAGCCAGACACATGGCTATGTCAGCACTGAACAGCACTCAGATACATGCTCCAATCAGAAAATCACAAGGCAATAAGAAGTTTGCTGGCTGCCTGCATTGATGGGACTGGACAATGTCAGATGGTAAATTCTGATCTCTGTTCCCAGACAGCTACTCAATCATACTCTGCCATTACATTTGATCAGCCTGATTTGATCTGGTTCTCAACTCGATTTCTCTCCCCTAAGCTCTAGCACCCTTAAGCTGAAGAAGCTGTCTAACTCGGCTTTGAAAATATTCAATAAACCAGCCTGAACACCTCTCTGTTATAGAGAATGTCAAAGGTTTAGAACCTTTGAGAAAAGAAATTCCACCTCATCTCCATATAAAGTGAGCAACACTTAATCTGATTCTTTGCCCTTTCTCACAGCAAAGGGATCAAGTCATTAACCCTTCACATTCAGGCTGCTAAACCCACTAAATGGACAATTTCTCTGAGCCTCCATATCTGCATTCAAAGCAAATGCAAATAATGATCTTAAAGATATCCACTATACATCTTATTACTTTGTTAAACATACACATACAGCTGCTGCTTCAGCGTGTGCTCCATCTACAAAGATACCTGCATCATGACATCATGCCTTGGCGCTTGATGACAGAAAGTTAAATACCAGGTAGAAATTTAACAGAACATTTTTGCCTCATTGGAAGCTTTGTCCAGCTTCACTTCCCAGCGCTGCAGATGTAGCATTTGCTGCATCTATTTTTCAATGATTGTGAATTTTTATCTTAGCTTAAATTAAAACTCAGACAAACATTCAAATTAGTAATATCATGTGTAATCAATGGGATGATATTTTAATCTTCATTACAAAAATGTTCAAAAAGCACAAGCCACAGAGATCCTAATTGGTAGTCTCATGGTGATGATGTGCTCATACTGAGAAATTAATGAATTTTATCTCTGATATATGACCTTCACATGGAAATGAAGGGCATACAGGAAAATGGCTAAGTGTTTTTGTCAATTTTTTTTAAAAAAGCTATCAGCTTTATTTAATAGGTTTAGAATAACATTTTAATCTCAACATGTTATTTTAAAGATGTAAGTAGCATGCTAAACTATCAGATAAAACTGATGGTGCATTACCAATAATTAACCATTTATTCATCAATATTCATGTAAACCATGTAATTGTATCTATTTTTAAAAAATTAAGTAAAATCCAACATCAGATTAATTCCTGTAACTGAGAACATTTCATGAAAAACAAATGCAAAACTGCTTGCTTAATTTTGAATGAAAGCATTGAAGTAATGTGAAGTTGGTGTGCTGATAACAAACATAAAGTGTAAATATTCTTTTTTTGTTGACACTGAGAATACAATACAGTTCCTACCGTGCACACGACTCCCTCCAATTTTCTCCCTTCTTCCTCAGAAGATGCCAACCCATGCTGGGGCACCATTCTAGATGCCCTCCAGCACCTCATTTTGAAGAATGTTCGTGCTGAGAAATGAATGAATCAATTCACGGGCATAGAGAGATTCCCAAGGATGCCAGCAGAAGTCAGTTTACTGCTTCCATTGGGAATCAGGGCTGGGTCAGGCAGCTGCCTATCTATCGCATGTGTCCATTCGAGAACTGCCACTAACAGCTTTCAGTTCCGAGCAGAAGCTGCAAGAATCTTGATGCTCCTTCATAAGGCTAAGCTAATGACAGAACCACTATTCAACTCTGTTCTCAATGAAAGGTAAAAGAGAATTGCTTTATCATAATTGACTTTTCAAAGTTTTTCCACAATTCTTAAGATACTTGCCATTTATTATTTACTGTTTCCTGATTTTTCCCACTTTAGGATAAGGATTATAAATCACAGTATTCGAAGGTGAAAACTCACCATTGCTCTCCATCAGTCATTTTCATGTGCTATTTTTCACATCTTTTTTCATGAAAATTAACATTCCTATAGCGCAACACATACCTGCAAAGCATGCTTAAAATTTCTAAAAATCCTAACTTAAATACATATAAAAATCATGCCTGCCATTTATCCATGTTAGCATGGCTTTTCCTGAACCAAATATGCTGCTATGAATGATCCAGGGTTTTTATGTTGAAATAAGGAACATTGAGCTAATTAAAGTACTAAGCCTTTTCCTCATGCTTTAATTAGCCTTCCTGACTATTATTCTGGCATAAACCCAACTGGATCATTCATTCTAGCTACAGTAAGCTTCAGTAACTGTTTTACATTAGCTGCATTACTGCCGTACTTTCAAAATGTAACTGCTACACTCACTGCTATTAAGATCAGTGCTCATATTTATTTAAAATTCCTGCAGGATTTCACGTATAACAAGGTGCTGTTGTTGCATTAAAATGTATTGAATGGGATTTTTGAGTCAAATATTGTTGGAAAGATCTGAATAAATTCAGTTAGTTGCCATCTACCGTTACCATCCATCAGGCCCTCTGCCAACAAGGTCAGTGCAATGGTGAGAGACTCAGGTTTACATGGCTTGGGAGGAATGATCCCAATATCAGATTGTTACTGTAATGAGAAATGGTTGGTAATGGAAGTGACAAATATTGTTCCTAAAAATAAATCTCCAATGTGTGCTGTCAATTGCAGCCTTCCTTTGACTTTTTTTTTCTGTTGTGGATATTAAAGCAAACACCACAGATTCCTATAAGAAGATGGCAATGCATTTACTGTAAAGGGAAAGAAGATTTATACAAGCCCATCTTCTCAATTTTGTAAGACTGAAACTTTCTGGCTGATTTTTCTTTTATTTTCACTTACCAGTTGTAGAACCAAGAAGGCAAAAAAAGGGGGAGAAAAAGAGTGCAGCAGATCATTAGAAAAAAGGCAATAGAAGCATCTCCAGTCAGTGAAAATGATGTGCAATTGACCTTCATGTTATTGCTAAGGAACAAGTTTCATAGTTAAGACATTTCTAAAACTGTCAGTTAAGGAAAAAAGTACATGGGAAATCTACTGCTCACACTTAGATGAACAAAGGGAGATATCTCTAGCATTTGGTTTAATGAAGCACTTCACTGTTAAAGTTTAAAGAATTGCAAAGTTAATTACTTTTTCCAAAAAATGCCTCCATCTTCTTGACACATGCTTTAGGTCCAAAGTTGTGCAGCGTAATGCACTGATGCAGATTAGTGGAATTTCAAATTCACACTGATTTAATTTATAAGAGTACTATGCACCACATAGTAATATATTTTAATGGAATCTTAACTGTATTTTTACTTTGTGTTCATGATTTGTTCATCAAGTACATTGCATTACATTGCACAATATCATGGATGCAACTGATTTAAAATGTGTCAAAAATATGTGTAAAATGAAATTCCTAATAAGAAAATAGATTTTTAGCAGTTAAGTGGTTAAACTTTACAGGATCATTATTTCTTTTTAAATCTCTGAGTTAATTTATCTGCAAGAAATGATGCCTGGAGCGTCTTTCTTTGTATGTGAATTTGACAGAGAACTATAATGTTATGCAAAAGTAGTTTGTGTAATTTGAAATTAATCAGCATTAAAATTATATATGGTGTAATTTATCAAGATTTGTTAATGGCTTTCTAGATTTGACAGCTTTCAATATGGGGGGGAGTTAGGGGGAAGTGTGGGGAGGAGGCAGGGAAGGGTGAACCCTTAGAGCAGACGTCACCACTTGACATCTCATTAATGCACCTATGCCTTATCGACCAGTACACCTGGGTGCTAATGAAGTAGTAAAGAATCAAATCATATTAAAAACCATGAAACATTTTACACTTAAAATATGTTCTTCAGGAACATTATAATAATTACTGAATTCAGGCCTTGCCTCCAAATTGTATTTTACCTGTATGAGAAGCTCATTTGAAAAGTCCTGTATTCCATTTTGTTGAACAGTGGGACACAGTATATTATAAATCTTAATTCCTATGCTAGTAATAAATACATTTTCATTATTCAGAGAACCATATTTCTCCTTCACAGAGCTGTGTGGAAGCAGTCAGATGTTGAAAAATGCAGAAGATGACATTTTTACTAAATCTTTCAATGTATTAATAAAGCATGGTTTCATCACATTATTGTAAAGGACATGTTATAAAGCAATATCTAGCAGCTCAGTTATTGTTCTTGTGTATCCTACAGTTAATTAAAATTTTTAAAACAATGAAAAATTCAAACTTTCCTTCTGCTTGTAGATTCAAATGATTTATTCCTATAGTGAAATTGCAGTGCTATCAAATTCTGTGGGGAAAAGAACTCATTACAGATGGAGACTTTATTTCCTTAAAACAAAAGCATGTGCCTTGGCATACTTAGTACAGGAACTATATTATGACTCGCTCATTGTAAAATAAATATGTTTCTTTATGCATAGGCCAATTCTCAAGTTAACACTTTAAGCAGGTATAGCAAACATTATATTAAAAATAATTCATGGTTACATAAACTTAAAGTATAATGCTTGAAAATACAGAACTGAAGTATATACCATGTTTCATTGTAACATGTGTAAGTTAAATCTGCGATGCACTGTTTCCTTCTGCATTTGAAGCAAAATTAAAGCAGTTTTAACAGAATAACATTTCATCAAAATAAATAGTTGTATGTGTAAAGTAGAGAGGTAAATAATCTCAGTCTATTCCTACATTATACACAAGCTGCCACATATTCTTTTGGAGATTATTGTGTTGAATGGCTTGTAACAACGATAGAAATAACATTTTTCTTTGTTTCCTTTTGAAAGAACAGTATGTGGTTGAGAAAAAAATACAAAGATTCGCCTTTAGGACTAAATGAAGATTCTAAATAGGCACATAAGATAAGTTATCATACAATTCTGAGTTTTGTGATCAAAGTGGTCACATAGAAAGACGGCAACAAAACAATAAATTTGTGGTATTTATAGCTCAGGCACTGAACTTTTTGTTATAGCCTCCTAGCATTACTTTCTCAGTGCCAAAATTTCATGATTGCTGGATCAAACAAACAGGACAAGTCATCAACTTGAGTTCAAATTTAGTCAATATGAAGATTTATGGCCTGGTTTCAGGCTATTGATGTTTGAAATGAAAGTAAATACATAAATGCATCATAAAAACTGCACATAAGCCATTCAGGATTCCATGCTCAACTACCTAGCACTTATTAGTAACTGAGATACTATGCTGAATATGGGAACTTGCAGATCTAATCACGTTCAATGAATTCAATGATATCAGCACAGAAATGGTCCATCATGCCCATGCTGGTGGTAGTTCAACTTCAGAACTACATTTCAACCCTGGAAAATTTCTGGGAACTTTGCTTGAAATTTCTGACTTTTTCTCACATTCATGTCGTCCATCTCTGATTCTTCCCTTCCCTTCTTCAATTTCTCTGTTTCCATTTCTGGAAACAGGTTAATGTAAAATAATATCATTTTATAAGTTTACTAACATCCATAGCCACCTTGACTACATTTCATCACAATCTCTTGTCTGTAAGGACTCCATTCCATTACACCAGTTTCTCAATTTCCATTGCATTTTATCTCATGATACAACTTTCTAATATGTATTCCTTTCCCCTGCTCACCACTGTGGTTGACAGGGTCCTCAATCACATCAGTCTTATTTTGCACTGTTATGCTCCAACCCTTTCTCCTCATTTCTCAAACCAGAATTGTGTTCTTCTCATCTTCACCTCCCATTGAATCATCCTCTACATTCAAAAAGTCAACCAGCACTGTTTCTGCCACCTGCAGTGTGAAGCCACCTCTGAATGTATCTTCCAATTTCCTTCCCTTTCAGTATTCTGGTGTCTCTCTGTTATACCCCAACCCATTTCTCAGTCACCCTCAATAATCCCTTCCCTTTTTCATGCAATGTGGAAAATGCAGCAGCTGTTCTTTTACCTTCTCTCTCCTCACTATCCAAGACCACAAACATGTAAAAATGCAACTTATATATACTTCTTTCAATTTAGTTTACTGTGTTTGCTGCTCACAATGCTGTCTGCTTTACATTATGGGAGACCAAATGCAGATTAACTGACCCCTTTGCAGAGCACCTTCATTCTGTCTGTAAGAATGACCCCACGTTGCAGTTGCCTGTCATTTAGTTCTGACCATCACTGAGTAGAAGACCCTGAGAGCTGACCACCGCTGAATTAAAAGCAAGATTTGCTCTTCAACCAAGTAGTCAAGGAGATAGCAAGGATGGAGTAGGAGACTTATACATGGAGGAGCTGTACTGGTGGCCCCAACGTTTAGCAATGCCTTCTCACACATTCTCCACCAGGCTACAAGGACTGGGAGGAAATTATCTTCCCAAGGGACAACAAGAAGAAACTCTTGTGCCTTGGACATAAATAGCTGCAGAGCTTAACAACCAATTGCAATCCTTTATCACTAACTGACAGTCCTGGGTAAAGATCACAAATGGTTGCATGACTTTCTCCACTCCACCAAGGTGAGTCCTACTTATTGTGGTACTCACTAAGCTTTGGAATTGGCTATGTATGGATAGGAGAGGGGACAAATAACTGGAACTGCTATTGGAAAGCACCAACATGCCTGTGCATCTGGACAATAGGCATTCATCATATCTTTGCTAGCTCCTTGATATCTCTTGAGAGTAGACAGGTAAAGGAGGCATGGAGTAAAACCCATCATTGCACTGGAGGGACGCAAGCAATCTTTGTGTTTCATTGATCATTGTGTGAAGACTCTCAAAATTCCTCTTTCTGCCTGCAG
Source organism: Ginglymostoma cirratum (assembly GCA_024137785.1). Lineage (NCBI taxonomy): Eukaryota > Metazoa > Chordata > Chondrichthyes > Orectolobiformes > Ginglymostomatidae > Ginglymostoma > Ginglymostoma cirratum. The sequence goes on along the minus strand of JAHRHZ010000222.1, from coordinate 39,625,494 downwards.
GAATAAAGACCTACAGCAGCAAGGAGTGGGCCAAGACTGGTAGTGGAGGCCAGATATTAGAGCACTGACGCCTAGATAGGACCAAGCCCTTTTCAGGGGCACAGGGCATATTTTTTCTGACACAACTTTGCTTCTGTCCGTCTCTATTCAAGTATCTCAATGTGTTCAGTGCCTTCCCATCTGAGCCTTCTTCACTTTAACAGTCATGAGCCACGGTCTCTCATAAGTCAGCATGTATGTTTCACCTCTTCAGAGGAGCTTTCAGGACACCCCTAAAGCTTTTACGCTGTCCTACTTTCAGTGACTAAGTTCCAAGTAGTATACTTGCTTCAAAAATTTACTGTCAGGAATACAAACAACATATGCCACCCAGCAGATCTGCGTTGAGCTTTGACTCTGGCCAAGGAGACACAGGCAAGAGAGGGGAAGTGACTGCCCTCTGTATCTGTGCAGTATACTTGGGGCACAACAAGTCTGGACTGCAGCTCTTCAGCCCCTCTACCTGTGACCCGGTGCCTCCAGTAGCTGCAGTGGTGGACCATCAGAATATTGTTATCTTCTAGGCCTTAGCAACCAGAAGGGAGCCACCAAATTATCTGAAACCCAGGAGGAGGTGGTTTGCAGCCTTCCTTCACTCCAGCTGTATGTAGCAGTGCAACCTCATAGAAGCACTTATAAGCCCATGACAGAGCACCTGGACACTCCAGAAGTTCACCAATATTTGGACTCAGTATATATCTAGAATTAGCAGGATAGTTCCAAAAGATGTATTTCATACTTACTGTTGTGAGCCATTTATGGAGCTATTTGGAGATGCCTTGCTTTCTTTACCCACCCATCAGTGGGCTCCCAGGAGAGGAGGCAAGCCAAATTTTGTTATTTTTTCAAATGTGTCAGTGTGCCTGGAAAGCTTGGGCATTAGGCAATGTCATGCAATTGATGGAGTTGATGTCCAGTCAAAGTAAGGTGAGATTTTATTAGATAGGCATTAAAAGGGTATAATTGTGGCAGGAAACAGTTATGAATCAAATTATCACAAGCCTCATTTTTATTCATTCATGAGATGCAGGGATCACTGTACAGACCAACATTTATTGCCCATCCCTAACTGCCCAGAGACAGTTAAGAGTCAACCACATTGCTGTGGGCCTGGAGTCATGTGTAGTCCAGACCAGGTAAGGATGGCAATTACCTTCCCTAAAGGACATTAGAGAACCAATAAGTTTTTCCAAAAATCAACAATGGTTACATGGTCACTATTCGACTCTTAATTCCAGATTATATTGAATTCAGGTGTGAAAGTGAATGGGCCTGTTTGCAAAATCAGAGCTAGACAGCAGAGTTTGACAGACCTCAACTATACAGAGGGAAGATCAGTGAATGATGTGTTAGATTAGTCAAATCTGGGAGGCAACAGCCATGAAGGTTCTTGTGGCAGATAGCATGAGGTAGGTGAGGCTAGTTAATGTTAGGACGGTGAAAATAGATTGTTTTAGTGTAGGCAAAGTGATTGGATGTATACATTGGTGGCAAGTATGACACCAGGGTTTCGAGTAGGATCATTTTTTCTCAGACTGTCGACATAGAATGGAATGGAGCCAGTAGCTATTGTCATGACAATGGTTCAGAATCCTGGAGAACTGTGAGCAAGTTTTAGCTTTTAATTCCATTTATATGCTTTTTAAAAGAGGAATGCCACAGTCAAAAGACTGCAGATGTAAATTGTGTGCTGTCTGGCTAAGTGCTGTGAGGGACGTATATAATGTTATACTTCTAGATTGTAAGAGAAACCTCAAACAGTGGGAGAGAGACATAACAGGAAGAAATAACAAGGGGCTGACTATATTGCCCCACTCAACAGAAATCCACTTCTTGCAGACATTTTCATATTTTGCCCAGCTGTGAATATACGAGAAAAGGTTAAAAAGCAGCTACAACCCTGTGTGTGATAGTGGAAGAACAAGCACTGGTGGAAGGTGTGTTCATGAACTGAGGTGTCCAGTTATCCTAGCCTGGGTTCAAATGCGAATGTACTGTGAGCGTCACAGACGATGACCCAACCCAGGTGTAACCCCTGCATTGCAGGCAAAGAGATTCTCTCAGTCTGAATGTTAGAAGCCAGCAAGCTATTTGGAAAGAAAGACTCTCTTACTCTGTGTGCTGCCAAACAACTACCATAAAAAGGAAAATATCCTGCAAAAACTAAAGAATCCTGAAATCATCTGTTCAACTATCAATGTTGCATTATCTACTATTCATGAAAGACCTTGAGAGATTTGTAATTTTACTTTCTTTTGGACTTACTTTCAGTTTCTAACCTGTATGTGTATTGTATTATTATTTCTTTTTACTTTTAGTAACTATGAAACTCACTCTTTTGATAACTTAAGAAAGTCTGGTTGAATTATTACCTTTTAAAATATAAATACATTTAGTCTGGGAAATTCATTCGTGGAAAAGTTCCCAAAAGGGAGGGATCCTTTTTGAATTAGCCTTGTTGTGACTAACTGAAATGGTAGATGAATAAAGAAAGGGAGCCAGTTCATCCCTGCTCACCCAGGGGCTTAACTAGAAATAATGGCTTCAGTATTTCCAATATTTAATTGGAGGAAGGTTTAGCTTATCTGGTACTGGATGTGAAATAAACAGCTTAATAATTTAGCAAAAGTGAGGGAGTCGAGATTGGTGATGGTAAGGAGAACTGAGTGACATCAACATACATGTGACAACCAACTTTGTCCTTTTGTTTGATGTTGTTAAGGGGCAGCAAATGATTGGGAAATAGGACATTATCAAGTATATGTCCATTGTTGAGAGAGGTAATGCTGTCGAAGTGGAAAGAGAAGCAGTTGCATTGATTCTCTTGCTCTAATTAACTGGAAAGGAGCCAATTATGAACAGTTCCATGCAGCTGGACATTGCAGGAAAGGCTTTGGAGGGGATTATGTGGTCAACTGTGTAAAGACTCTAGACCAGTAAAGAAGGACAAAGACACAGATGTTCAGTCTCATCAGTGTGTACTAAGATGCTCTGCAGAAATTCATCAAAGATCCTTAGACAGCACCTTCCAAACCCACAATCTCTTCCATCCAGAAGGACAAATGCAACAACTACATGGAAACGCCATCACCTGCAAGTTCACCTCCAAGTCACTCACTATCCTGAGTTGGAAATATGTTACCATTCCTTCACTGTAGCTGGGTAAAAATTCCAGAATTCCCTCCTGAAAAGGCGGTGGGTCTACCTACGCCATACGGACTGCAGTGGTTCAAGAAGGCAGCTCCCCATTACCTTCCCAAGGACTCAGTTAAAACAGTGTGGAGCTGGAGAAACACTGCAGGTCAGGTAGCATCAGAGGAGCAAGAAAGTCGCTATTTTGGGTCAAGAATCTTCAACAGGACAGGGAGGACAACTGGCAATAAATGCTGGCCATCCAGTGATGCCCACATCCTGTGAGTGAATAAAGAGAGGTGATTGTCCACCTTTGTCCAAAGCACATAGGATATCATTTGTGACTTTGATAATAACTGTTTCTGTTTGGAGGTATGGGAATCTAATCAGAAGGATTCAGAGTTTGTGGAAAGATGAGCACAGATGTGAAAGGAGATACATTTTCAAAGACTTTAGAAAGAAAAGGGAGATTGGCGATGGGGCTGTCATTTGCAGTTATGGTAGTTTGCAAGATTAGTGGGCCCAGTTTTGTTTTTCTTTTAGCACTGCTGCCTCACAGCACCAGGGACCCAGGTTCGAATCCACCCTCAGGTGACTGCGTGGAGTTTGCACATTCTCCCTGTGTCTGCGTGGGTTTCCTTCAGGTGTTCATGTTTCTTCCCACTGTACAAAGATGTGCATTTTAGGTGGATTGGCCATGCTAATTTGCCCATAGTATCCAGGGATGTGTAGGTTAGGTGGGTTAACCATGGGAAATGCAGGGTTACAGGGATAGGGGTGGTGGGGGGAGGGTGGTGAGTCTGGGTAGGATGCTCTTTGGAGGTTCGGTGTGGAGTTGTTGGGCCATTAGGGGTTCTGTGGGTGAAGGCAGCAGGCTTAAATGAGAGAGGGACAATACATGAAGAGAAAGCAAACCATTAACAATATTGGCTAACTTGGGAATGTTGGGCTATCAGCTGTTTAGAGTGGGAATAAGGTCAGGAGATGGGACTCTTGGACAAGATGCACTCAGAGAGGGCAGTGGGGAGCTAAGTTAAAAAATTAGCAATTAGTTCAAGGGCAAAGGGGAACTGTAGAGGCTGTTAGGCACATTAGGTTAGATGTGGAAATTTGGACATTGGTGATGCAATGATAGTAATAGTAATTTATTATTACATATATTTATGAAAATATAGTAAAATGTGTATAGTCGCCATTAGCCAGCACCATTTAAATTACATAAATTACTAAAAGAAATAAATTATACAAAGTTAGGACAAACTTTTTTGTTCCATCCACAGCTTCTTGATTTCCTAAGTGGCTACAGGACCCACTCTGCAGCTGTCCAAATCTGTCCCTGAGGGAACAACACCAAGGAGGAAGCAGGCGGGAGCAGCTTTCTCTGCCGCTGACTGGATCCGAAACCTCTGCCAAAGCCGCCTCATCGCCGCTGATACTCCAGCCACCAGGAGACTGCCCCAACTCTCAAGGACCGGTGCCCATCTCAACTTCTAAGAACCGACTGACTATCTAAATTAAATCCCAAGGACCAAGAGATCATTCAGAATGCCACCATTACAGACACCACCAAAACATCAGAGGAAAAGAATGGACTCCAATTCATTGACCCTGGAACAGTTGCTCAAGCCAAGACCACCACGGCCACGGGAAATGGACCAGATCCGCCACTCAACAGTTCCCCACAACCTCTCCCCACCACTGCTGCCGCAGAAAGAAGAAAAGATGGATTTGATTCATAAGTTAAAAGAAGAAAATAAAATTTTAAAGAAAGAAGGATGCATTCAGTCATGTGAAAGGGAGTGGACAGGCCAGGAGCTAAACACCACCATCAGAGGCAGCTGGTTAGACATGTGACAGAAAAGTCCATGAGTTCCACATGTGTATTGTTGGAGGTGAGAGTGGATAGCAGTTAGAATAAAGTAAGGGGCTATTTTTGAGTTCCAGGTTGCTCCTATAATAATGAGCAGTTCCCAGACGAGAGCAAAACTAATAGTTTAATGTGGTTCAGCCGAAGATCGTGGTCGATGCCACTTCCCATTACGTTTGCATCACTCTGACTTAAAGGAATGGAGATGAGAACTTTATAGGCAAAACAGCCAGATGTGAAAGCAATAGTCCACCTAACACTTAATCGTGCATAGACCTTCCAAAACTGAAAAGTCAGCATGCGGATCAGTTTGCAATGACCCTCAGAACAAGCTGGGAAGGGCTGCACGGCTGCTCAGTTTATGGGGAACGCTGAGTCAGAGAGTGTAGGGCACTCGGGACTACGGCATCAAAGACAGAGGAGATGATGTGGTTGAGCAAATTAATTGCTCCAGAAATAGAATCATAGAGTCATAGAGATGTACAGCACGGAAACAGACCCTTCGGTCTAACTTGTCCATGCTGACCAGATATCCCATATAAATCTAGTCCCATTTTCCAGCATTTGGCTCATACCCCTCTAAACCCTTCCTATTCATATACCCATCCAGATGCCCTTTAAAAGTTGTAATTGTACCAGCCTTCACCACTTTCTCTGGCAGCTCATTCAAGACACGCACCACCCTCAACGTGAAAAAGTTGCCCCTTAGGTCCCTTTTAAATCTAGCTTTGGACTCCCCCAGCTAGGGAAAAGATCTTGTCTATTTATCCAATCCATGCCCCTCCTTATTTTATGAACCTCTATAAGGTCGCCCCTCAGCCTCCGCCGCTCCAGGGAAAATAGCCCCAGTCAATTCAGCTTCTCCCTATAGCTCAAACCCTCCAAACCTGGCAACATCCTCGTAAATCTTTTTCTGCGCCCTTTCAAGTTTCACGACATTCTTCCTATAGCAGAGATACCAGAATTGTACACAGTATTCCAAAAGTAGCTTAACCTATACCCTGTACAGCCACAAAATGACCTCCCAACTTTTACAGTTCCCCCTCCCACTCCCCTGATGACATGTCCGTCCTTAGCTTCCTCCACTGTCAAAGCAACGCTTTTGGAGGAACAACACCTGATATTTCACCTTGGACGCTTACAGCCCAAGGGCCTGAATATTGACTTCACCAGCTTCAAAATCCCTCCATCCCCAGCCTTATCTCATATCCAGCCTCCTTGACCTGTCCTAACCTGTTCATCTTCCTATTCACCTATCCACTCCACCCTTCCCATCGTCCAATCACTATAACCCCTTACCTGCATCCAGCAATCACCATCCCACTTACCTTTCCCCAGCCCCAACCCCTCCCTCTATTTATTTCTGATCTCACCTCCCCCTCCCCAAACCTGAAAAAGGGTTTCAGCCTGAAACATTGACTTTCCTGCTCCTTGGTTGGGGGTGTCTGACCTGCTGTGATTGCCCAGCTCCACGTTTATTGACTCTGGCTTCCAGCATCTGCAGTCCTTACTGTTTCCGATACTCAATGCACTGACCAATAAAGGCATGCATACCAAACACCTTCCTCACTATCCTATCCACCTGCAACTCCACTTTCAAGGAACTATGAAGCTGCACTCCAAGATCTCCTTGTTCAGCAACATCCTCCAGGACCCTACCATTAAATGCATAAGCCCTGCCCTGGTTTGCCTTTCCAAAATGCAGCACCTCACATTCACCTAAATTATACTCCATCTGCCACTTCTCGGCCCATTGGCCCATCTGATCAAGATCTGCATTACACTCTGAGGTGACCTTCTTCATTGACCACTACACCTCCAATTTTGGTGTCATCTGCAAACTTATTAACTATACCTCCTATACTCAAAATCATTTATTTAAATGACAGAAAGCATTGGACCCAGCAGTGTTCCTTTTGGCACACCGCTGGTCACAGGCTTCCAGTCTGAAAAGCAAACCTCCACCAATACCATCTGTCTTCTACCTTCAAGCCAGTCCTGTATCCAAATGGCTAATTCTCCTGTAATCTCTGATGTGGGAAATGCTGTGGCAAATGGAGGAATAAAGACTAAATAGATAAAATGCCAGATGATAACAAAAATTGAAATCAGTGAAAGTAACTGCAAGTCAACCTTTGCAGAAACAAAATCCAAAATCAACCATTGTATTTTGCGTCGACTGAAAGTGGGAAAGTTTTGGTATCCTACTTCGCATCTTATAACACAAATTCCCGGCATGTGTACTTGCTGTAGATTTAACTGCTGCTACATGATCTCCCTAAACAGGATGGAAAAAAAAACCTGCACAGAGTTCCAGTAATGGTAACTGTGCCAACAGAAGTCGACCATCTGTACCATTTAATTGCTAAAAAAACAAAAATACTCAAACTGAGAAAGGTGAAGGGCCCCAGCTCCGGATCACAGCTGATTAAGCCCTTTACTCATAAGTAACAAGTTTTTACCTAAGTAGTTTGGCCCTGCAGATGTTTGTATTTCAAATTCCATGGAGGACTAAAACTTACACTACAGGTTGCAGAATCACCTAGTCTGCACTGAGAAATGATCATGGGTTTGTTGTCTGCTTCTTTCCCGACAGATCTCATTTTCACTCTGTGTGAGTTTACAAAAATGGAACTGGGATTTTATTAATAGACTGATCTGTTATATCAATACCCTCTAGACTCCTACGAAGGCAAGGAGCAAACCGCGACATGTCATCCAATGCCGAGATGTTAAAGATGGAAATCACAATTAAAATATAAAATTAAGGTTCTTTTCCAGAAGATTAAACTATCTCTGTCCTTTAGATGCTGCATGATCTCTTGAGCACTTGCAGCATTTCCTGTTTTCATCTAATTTATTGACTACATCCTTTCTCTATTTACATAAAGCCAACTAAATTTGAGGTAATATTTTCCATTGTAAGTTGCTATGTTGTAAATTGAACTACAGTTCTGGTCCTGTTTCTGAAAACTGCATTGCATTGAATACTAAAATAAATTAAATTTCTAATACTGACCAATAGCTACTTTCCTTTGGATTTTCAGGATAACCAATGTCTTTTGAGGATGTGCAAAGCTGCTTTGACGCCTACAGTTAGCTAAAGTCACTTACAAGAGAAAGTAGCTACTGGTACCAACTGACAGTTTAATTGCTGGTGCTTTGAATGGCTAAGTATGAGCCAGTCTAGTCCACAGTCCCATTAAAAAATTTATTGACCAGTTCAAATGCCTATTGACATAAATAGAAAATACTGCATAGGTTTAACTTCACTTCAGATGGATGTGCTAGTGTTTCAGGAATTTGCTCCTTCATCATTTAATTATAAAAGTGCCTTAATTTCCTGCGTGGACATTATATACAGCCTAATTTACATCTTCTGGTTTCAATGAATCTCTCTCATGTCTGAATTCTGCAGTTGTGAAATAAATAACAAAATGAATTAAGCTTTTAAAATCAGGAAACAATGCCTGGCTAAGTAAAATATGTCACCAATTAAAATGTGGGTGGCATCATATCAGGAGTTAAATGTGTTCTGCTACTAATTTGTATTATTTTGCAGGATCATTATTTTTCTTTATTAAACTATACATTTAAATCTTACCCTTCTCAGCTTTTAAGGTTGTTCTATTGACTAAAATTTCCTTCTCATACAAAATTGCTCTTGGCTCAATTTCGTCTGGAAGATAAAATATAGTAAATTAAATTGCCAAAGATGGTCATTGCAGGTTGCAAAGTTAGATACATGGTCTGAAGTGGCATTCAATTGCCTGTGGGTATAGAGACAAGCTCTGAAGTTCCTTCTTTGAACCAGAAGATTAAACTATCTTTGTCCTTCAGATGCTGCATGTTCTCTCGAGCACTTGCAGAATTTTCTGTTTTCATCTAATTTATTGACCATATAATATTTTGGGTAAATTCCATGAACTGGCTGTCACAACTGGTTTGATAAACTGATTAGCCATTTCTAGGATAACGTTTTGTGGGAATAGAGTCATAGAGTCATACAGCACAGAAACAGACCCTTCAGTCCAACCACTCCATGCTGACCATAATGCCAAACTAAACTAGTCCCATCTGCCGGTGCTTGGCCTATATCTTTCCAAACATTTCTAATCCATGTACTTATCTAAATGTCTTTTAAATATTGTAACTATATCCGCATTCACCATTCCCCTGGCAGTCACTCCACACACAAACCACTCGCTGTGTAAAAGAAAATAGCCCCTAATGTCTGTTTTAAGTCTTTCTCCTCTGACCTTATGACCCATCCTAGGGAAAAGACACCTGCCATTCACCTTATCTATATTCCTCATTATTTTATAAACCTCTGTAAGGTCACTAATCAACTTCCTATGTTCCAGTGAAAAATGTCCCAGCCTAAAAGTCCCAGGGAATGCTTAAAATGTCCAACATGAAGTGGGGTAAGTTACCACCTTCTGTTTTGCTGAGGCAATAAACCTGGAAGAATTGATCATCCAGCAGTTACAGAAACCATTCAATTTTCATTCCTTTTTTTCATTTGTTTTTCAGGTATTGCTTGACTGTCTTGTCAGAGGCAAAGCCTCTGCCTTCCCTCACAAAGCAAATGATAGATGGGTGTAATGGCAGGGGGAAACATAAAAAGAGTTATGTTGACTCCCATCCAATCCTACACCTTGTTCATGTGATTCTTATAACCATGAGCAGAATCAGAGATAAGATCATTGGCATTGCTCCCTCCACACAGACAGACATTGGAGGAATAGGTAGGCAAGTGTTGGAAGTAGGTAGGTTGGTGTCAGCCCAAGCCCATACTTGTACTAGCCATTCCTAAGCAAATGAGGTGTCCTGCCACTACTTAGACAAATTCCATCCTGGAAAACAACATCAGACAGCAGCAGCATCTCCAGGATCAACAATCTGAGCAGTTTTATGTCCACTTTGACTAAACATGCATCTTATTTGAATGTCTGCATTCTTAGAACACTGGCATTATACATGTCCCCTGTTACCCATGCAGTAGGTAATTATATGCATTTTTTAAACTGTATTATTGTGGCAATTCATGTCTAGTTTTATTTTTCAGTTCATACGTATATTAGAGAAATAAAAAATGTCAAAAGTGTCAGATGTCAGGTACACAAAAAGAGAGATGATGACATAAATTTTACCAAGTCCAAGGTTGTCAAGCCACTAGGACTAAAATTGGGTGCTAAGCCAGTGTGGAAGAGGGCAGGATTTTAATTTTTAAATTGTTTTTTATTTAATCTAGTTTTCTAATCAACCCATTCAGAGATGTTATTACACACCTCTGGAACATGCGGGGCTTGAATCCAGGATTTCTAGTCCAAGGGTAGGGACACTACCACTGTGCCAGCAGATGGTACCAAGGGCAGCTTTTTTTAAAGATTACCTATATTTCTAATCAACATGCTCAAAGATGTTATTACACACCTCTGGAGCAGGTGAGACTTAAACCAGGGCCTTTTGGTCCAGGGGTACGGACACTATCACTGCATCACAAGAGGGCCCCAAGGGCAGGATTTTACAGATGATGGACAATTAAGGAGCCATCACTGGGGCCTTCATGCAATTAAGGATGGCCGTCTGCCTCCCAGAGCTGGCAAACTGGTAATTCAGCATCCCCCTTTGCAGCGGGAAGAGAGCACCTCCATGCTGAGGCACCTCAAGTGGCCACATAAGTTGTTAACTAACTGCACTGGGACCAAGCAAAGCAGGGTTCTGGTAATTGTAAATGCATCTTCCAGCCAACAGTAATGGAGCTAAGAGGGCAGACATTGCCACAGAAGTGGCCAATAATTAGCCAATGATTTGCTCTAATAATTGGCCACCCACCTTGGGCTGGCAGGTGGCTGTAGCAGCAGGAAGGCATCAGGCTTCCATTCTGATGCTTATTGCCATTACTTTAGAAAGATTGCCTCCTCCCAGCTCATCTCCAGTGGAGTGGTGAACTCCAGCCAAATATGTTTGGAATCTACAAATATTGATAAAGTCGAGAAATTATATATATGTATATATAATGTGAGCTTTAAAAAATGTATTTGGTGCAATCTGAATTCCACTGACACTAATTGCCCTTGACATGGTGGTGGTGCTAAACTGCCTTGTGGTATAAGATACAGCCACAACGTTATTAGGGAGGGAATTCCAGGATATTAACCTAGAAACGTTGAAGGAACAGTGATATATTTCTAAGTCAGCATGTTTTTTAACTTGGAAGGGAAATTTATGGCAGTCCCAAGCACTTGCTGCCTGCCTTCTGTGCAGCAAAGATCAAGGATTTGGATAGTGCAGTCAAAGGAGCCTTGATGTTATCAATTCATGTTTACATGTTTGAAAAGATAAAGCAGTCAGAAACAGAAATGATATCATAAGGGTATTGACTGATCACTGTTGGAATATGCTGCACAATATCTCCCTCAGCGCTTTATAACTTTATACCAAGAAAATAAGGTCTCTTGTTTGACACATACAAAACTAATGAAAATGGACACTTTTTCAATCACAAGGTATTTCTTGTAAGATTTGCCATTCTTGTGGTTGTTTGGTTTAACACAATTGGAGAATGATAGCCACATAGTTCTTAACAGATGAGGGAGAGTACGTTGACTTCCCTTTTTTTAACCCCTCATCAGTTGGTTGCAACAGATATTTAATATTTAACATACAACTATCATGCTTTCACTAAAACGTAGTTTGCTAGTTTAAAATAAAGAAGCCAATTGCAAGGTTTTTGTTTGAGTGAAAGAAAGAGAAATTTTATTCCTTACCCTGAGAAAAACAAGAAAACACATCAAACATATAACATGTAAAAAGAGGAGGGTGTCTAATACCAAAGATAAAATCAAGAGATTTTACCAAAGATCATATTGTTTGATTAGTGCCTTGTATCCTCAGCTGACATGCGTAGGAATTTGAATTGGTGAATGGACAGTTCTCCAATTTGCTTTCTCCTTATCTTTGTTTTCTGAGAAGCTAAGAGAAAAGGTAGGGGGAGAGAGTCTTACATTGTTGCTGTTGTCAATCCATATACTTTCTCTGTTTGCCTAAAAAGCTGTCTTGAAATACAGCTTTCTTGAATATTCCCTTGTCTGGTTTCAACTTTATCAAGCCAAATAACCTACAGGTGACTTTATCCTAATATATGAAGCTTTCAGCAAGGTGCGACTCAACTGGTGAATTTTGATCTGATTTTCATGGCTTTTTTAAGTACTGTTAATTTCAGCTCAGACTGTTTCTTGTTTATTGATCCTTTCATGAGCATGATTCAAACTGGTTAGGTGATCCCTGCAGCCATCTTAAGTTAATGTTTTCCTTTTTTAAAAACTATTTTAGTCAATAAATGGTTCTGTGTATTAAAATTAGAAGATGAAAGTTGAAAATTGATAGTTTGTTTTTACCACTATGTTAACAATGTTTCTAGGAACTGAAAGGCTGATGTTCATAACAAAATGGATGTAATGTTGGAGACATTGCAGCTAAGTTTCCAGATGGCTAGTCAGAATAAAGATCATTTTACATCAAATAAATATCATTACGAGCAAATTGCTGCAGATGCTGGAATCTATACTGAAAACAACAAATGCTGGAGATCACAGCGGGTCAGGCAGCATCCATGGAGAGAGAGCAAGCTAACGTTTTGAATCTAGACGACTCTGATGAAGAGTCTCCTAGACTCAAAATGTTAGTTTGCTCTCTCTCCATGGATGTTGTCTGACCTGCTATGATCTCCAGCATTTGTTGTTTTTAAATAGATACAATTGCCTTCTTTTGGTACCAAAATAGTAGGTGAACAACAAGCTCAAATGTGAGAGATTCTAAGGCCTTCCACACAGTGGTTGATCCTATAACCAAAGACAGTGAAGAAATCTTGATTTGTATGATCTGTGTGGGCTCAAATAATGAGAAAGAGGTGCTTGCTGTCTTGCACCAGGAATTGATGAGAGCCGACAACTTTATGCAACACTGTAACATGGCAAGCATTTGAATGCAGAATGTTTAAGGCAGCTTTCTAACAGTGACTGTTTGGGTCAGGCCAACTTGCACTTCTCAGTAATTTATAATGTGCAATACTCTGAGGCATTGCACAATCTCATTATCATTATTTTTTGCATATTTAACTACAGTTTTTTTAATTAGATGTATTTTATTATTCATGCACATAATTTGACTGTTATTCATGCAGCTCTGCTGTATATAAAAAAAGCATTTCCAACTTTCCTGCTTGTGGTCCAAAACTGACAAGTGTTTGACTCTCCACTACAGTAATGGCTCTCTTTCAATTTAGCTAATAGCTATCATGTTATGTACCTTTATAAATTTGCTAAATTCATAGCACTGGGAGTTGTCTCTCCATGCGGTAACTGTAAGTAGTTTGCTGTGTTTGGCTTTCACATAGAACTGTTTGCTCAGGGTATGGCTCCTTGATGTATTATTAAAATTGGTAATGGACTCTTGGGACTCTTTCTGGTTATAAGCCTTCATTTTCAGTATAAACCATGCGTTGTTTTCATCTTTCCTCATGATTGTTAATGGCAGTGATGATGAGTAGGGTGTTTTTCCACTACCTTTATGAGAGCTGCTTTATTATGCAGTAGAAATAGCCAAGCTGCTGATTTTGTTTAAGGTTTTCAATTATTTATTTGACTGAACACATCTGTTACTGGCAAAGACCCAAGCATGGGCCAGAGCTATTACTAGTTTACACCTGCTGAACCACAGCCATAGTTGTGCACATGTAACCACAAACCTGAATGAATATTCTGGCACTGTTCTCCCATTTTCCTTATTTTAATGGTAAAAGTTGCACAATTTTTCTAATGATAAACAGGTCAAATTTGACAATTGTATTAAAAGGGTCTAGCCATTTTTAAAACTAAAAAAACTTGAATGAAAATATTTATGAATTCAAAGATTAGTTTTCTCATTTTACCCATTATGAATTCAGGGAAATGATTAATCCCCCTTTGATTATGTAAGAAAGGGACTGAAACACAAATGCTAGACCCTTTTCAACTCAATCTTTTCCTGCCACCTTAAAAAATTCTAATAACTCTTGAGCTAATCAGTGTGTCATTTCAAGTTATAAATCTTCTCAGCTGTCCTTGAATGTATGTGGAAACCGAGTTGTAGCTTCCAGCAATAAGGACAAGTTCTATACTTTGGACTGGTGATCATTGGGAGCTCGAGTGAGAACTATCTCGTTATCCTTCCCTGCTAATTTCTTCACTACCAAAATTATTTCAATCTGCATATAACACCCATCAGTTATTACTTTGGCTAAGAGTTTAAATATTGCCTCTGATGCGTTATGGGAGTAATCATTGACACAGTTTGTTTGAGGTTCTGATCACCCTGTAGGAATTGCAGTAGAAAACAAGAAATCTGAAATTTCAACACTGTTGTTTATTTTTCAATTCAACCCTGTGAATGAAAAGTACACTGAGGACAATGGAAAACAAGGGAATTTTTTTCGGGGCAAGACAAAATCGGTGGAGAACAGAGTTTTAGCATTTTAGCACAATTTAGTATTTATGACAAAGGATTAAAAGGTTAGGACACTGGAATGGAAAGCCAAGGGGGAAGTAGAAATCTGAGGTTAATTTGCCTCAGAATGCTCTCAAGGGGCAATTCAAGGTCTGGTGTAATACCCAACATCCCAAGAGCAAGGCCATTTCCCCAGTCACACTTACTGAGACTTGGACATTCAGACGGATTTGGAGGGCATTGTACCATTAATTATATAAGCATGGCTAAGGAAAACCCATAGTGAAGCCAATCCATAGCCCAGTGATGCTGGAAGTAATAATTGTCATTGGGTTACTCTGTTTCAGTAAATGTGAGTTGCATTGCATTTTTTGGAGGGATTCTCATCATGACACTTAGCAATCCAATCAAATGCCCTCAATTACTACCTAGCCTGCCCCATGGAGTCCATCGCACCCAATTCCAGGCCCATCTTACCATGTACTGTTGCCAGAATATCGTGCCACTCAGCAGATAGACCCTGAAAGATCAGCATTCTTGATGCATATGCCAAATTTGAAAGACTGCTGTGTACCCAGATGAGCACTGGCATTCCAGAGCTGCCCTGCTCTGTTCAAGGACAGAACCTGAACATGTCAGAGAACGGGAAGAATGCATTAATTCTCTGACAGGGACCTGGAGGTCCTAATTGAGTGGATGTGCAAAGGTGAAGCATCCTCTTCCCAGAGAGCCAGCAGGGGATGCTATGCCACTAGGCCGTGGCAGCCTGGTCGGAGATCACCACCCTGGTCAGTGTTATCTCCAGAATGCAGAGCAATGCCAGCAGTATCATAAAGAGTTAAATGACCTTATCTACTCCTTCAGGGTAAATTCCATGCTCACCTTTCTGCTACCTCATTCTCACTTTTTCTCTGTTACTGCACCCAACTCCCATCAAAATTCATGCTCTGCTAGTATCACCAGTGCATGCAACATCATTTCTCCCAAGCTCCCATGCACACTAACCCTATATCCCTTCAATGCTGCCCACTTACTTCCTCAGAACACCTCACCACCTTTCAATGATATGTACCAGCACTACAGACTGTACCACTCACTTTTGGCTCACTTAACCCTCCTTTTCTCTCATTGCAGGAGAATACAACCCAGAATAAGGCAGAAAGGGCTCAGGTGGGTTGGGGTATGCCCAACATTTTACTCCTCAATCCTTACAATCAGAGAAAACTGGCCCTCACAGGAAAAGACGGGGACCACTCCTGTGAGACATTCATCTTCCATCAACTGAGTAAGTACCACATTTCATTCCACTGTAACTCTCACAGCAACCCCACTGTCAGTGCTAGTCATCGCACACCACTTCTAACCATTGGCTGTAATGCCTTCTTTCTGTTTTGTCTTGCAGGTAGTGGCAGTATGTCCAGACTATCGAGTCATCTCTGCCATTCAGTGAGATCATAGCTAATCTGATAACCCGCAACTTCACTATTCTGCTTTCTCCCCATAATCCTTGATTCCCTTACTAATTAAAAATCTGTCTTTCTGAGTCTTGAATATACGTAATGGTCCAGCCTCAACAGCCCTTGCAGTAAAGAATTCCACAGAGTCACTAACATCTGAGAGACGAAAACCATCCTAATCTCTGTTTTAGATGTGACGCCTTATTCTGACATTATGCACTTTGATCCTAGACTGTGGCCCAAGGGGAAACAACCTTTCTGCGTCTATCCTGTCAAGTCCCCAAAGACTCGTGCATATTTGAATCTTGCATAATAAGGTCACATCTCTCATTCCTCAATATTTCAACAAGTACAGATCCAATCTACCAACCATACCTTATGAGACTGTACCTCTAATACCAGCACATCTTTCCTTAGATAAGACACCCAAAAACGTTAACAGTATTCCAGCTGTGATTAGATTAATGTCTTGTATAATTTTAGCTGCATTTGAAATTTAGCCACTTCTGAAATAGAGGCTGACATTCCATTTGCCTTCCCTATTACCCAATGATCTTAATGCTGGTTTTTTGTGAATCATGAATGAGGAATCCCAAATTCTTCTGTTCTGTTGCTTCATGCCAACCCTTCTCCACTTTTTTATTTCACTAGTGGGACATGGGCATCATTGGTTGGGCCAGCATTTATTGCTCAACATTTGTTGCCCTTGAGAAGGTGGTGGTGAGCTGCCTTCTTGAACTGCTGCAGTCCATGTGCTCTAGGCAGACCCACAGTGCCTTTAGGGAGGGAATTCCAACATTTTGTGCCAGTGACAGTGAAAGAATGGTGATTTATCTCCAAGTCAGGATGGTGAGTGACTTGGAGGAAAACTCAGGTGTTTGCAAGTATCTGCTGCCCTTGTCCTTCAAGATGGAAGTGGTCTTTTTTTTTAGAAGAATCCCTACAGTGTAGAAACAGGCCCTTCGGCCCAACAAGTCCACACTGACCCTGGGAGCATCCCACCCAGACCCATCCCCCTATAACCCAGGCACCCTTGAACACTATGGGCAATTTAGCATGGCCAATCCACCTAGCCTGCACATCTTTGGACTGTGGGAGGAAACCGGAGCACTTGGAGGAAACTCACGCAGACACGGGGAGAATGTGCAAACTCCACACAGACAGTCACCTGAGGCTGGAATCGAACCCAGGTCCCTGGCGCTGTGAGGCTGTAGTGCTAACCACTGAGCCACTGTGCTGCCCTTGGCAGCATATTTGCCAACATGTTCTTATTTGCAAACATGCCTTTCCTGGGTAATGTCGGGGGTTTGGCAGGGTGGGGTGTGGGGAGTAGGCTTTCAGCAATCCTACTGAACTTACAATCTCCTACCAAATAGATGCAACATGGCTTGTGCTGCATTTATCGGAATAAAGTCCGCTACGTCAAAGGTCTGTGAAGAAGTATTCCACGGCCCACCTTTTCAGAGTTCTCCTTGCCCCTTATACGGGGAACTATTCTGTGCTATGTGAATATTGACTGCTCAGATTTTGAAGGACCTGTTCTGAAGCCAACGAGTCCAGCAGGTCTTATGATCATTGTGACTTTGGTGACATGAAGTCACAGAAAAATTGAGGAGGAACAAATGTGTCAACAAGTCAAGGATGAGGAACAACATCCAGTGGATGCCAAACAGCCCCCTCATGAAGAAGTTATGGCTGAAGGTTCCCTAAGAATGCAAAGAAGCTATGGGAGACGCGGAGTCTATTGTCCTCAACAGTATTTCGTCCAGATGAGTGAGGCAAAGTGGTGCTACAGACTGCCTTGGGATATGGTCAGAGAGCCATGATATCTGCCAGACCGGACTTGTGACTTGCAGACCTTCCATCCCAGTGGCCAACTGACAGCCACTCTAGTTTTTTATAGAGCTAGTTGTTTCTAAATATCAACTGGAGACCCATGTAGGATCTCTCAACCCTCACCCCACAAATGTATCCTGACTGCTTTAGGGATGCAATTTGTGCCAGTTGCACTAAATTATCACACGTCTCTGTGATAAAGTCAGTGCTACAGCCTGGGCCATGAACTACCCTGGTACAGGGTGCTATAGATTGCATGCACACTGTGTTGAAAGTACTATATTATAATGCAGCCTACTTCATCAATTGGAATAAAGTTTCATTCTAACAATGTACAAACCATCTGTGATTGTCAGTACCACACCTTAGAAGTCTGCACCAAGAATCTTGGAAGCTGCCAATATACCTATGGCTTTAAGAATCTCACGTACCTTTCAAGGGTTGTATGATTTACAATGATGGTTACTGGGAGTGAAGGACAACCCACCTCAACCCCTAGTTCTTTGAGAAGGTGACTAAACAGGTGGATGAGGGTAAAGCGGTTGATGTGGTGTATATGGATTTCAGTAAAGCGTTTGATAAGGTTCCCCATGGTAGGCTATTGCAGAAAATTCGGAGGCATGGGATTGAGGGTGATTTAGTGGTTTGGATCAGAAATTGGCTAGCTGGAAGAAGACAGAGGGTGGTGGTTGATGGGAAATGTTCATCCTGGAGTTCAGTTACTAATGGTGTACTGCAAGGATCTGTTTTGGGGCCACTGCTGTTTGTTATTTTTATAAATGACCTGGATAAGGGCGTAGAAGGATGGGTTAGTAAATTTGCGGATGACACTAAAGTCGGTGGAGTTGCGGATAGTGCGGAAGAATGTTGCAGGCTACAGAGGGACATAGATAAGCTGCAGAGCTGGGCTGAGAGGTGGCAAATGGAGTTTAATGCGGAAAAGTGTCAGGTAATTCACTTTGGAAGGAGTAACAGGAATACAGAGTACTGGGCTAATGGTGAGATTCTTGGTAGTGTGGATGAGCAGAGAGATCTCGGTGTCCATGTGCATAGATCCCTGAAAGTTGCCACCCAGGTTGATAGGGTTGCAAAGAAGATGTACAGTGTGCTAGGTTTTACTGGGAGAGGGATTGAGTTTCGGAGCCATGAGGTCATGTTGCAGCTGTACAAAACTCTGGTACGGCCGCACTTGGAGTATTGCGTACAGTTCTGGTCGCCGCATTATAGGAATGATGTGGAAGCATTGGAAAGGGTGCAGAGGATATTTACCAGGATGTTGTCTGGTATGGAGGGAAGGTCTTATGAGGAAAGGCTGAGGGACTTGAGGCTGTTTTCGTTAGAGAGAAGAAGGTTGAGAGGTGACTTAATAGAGACATACAAGATGATCAGAGGATTAGATAGGGTGGACAGTGAGAGCCTTTTTCCTCGGATGGTGGTGGCTAGTGTTGTAGCAGGCAGGGATGGAATGACACAAGAGGTTCCCCCACTGAGGAAAAGCAGAGGTGATAGTTGGCGCAGGCAAATGGTTTTGTTCACTGCGTCAAACATTTCATGGAGAATATGGAGGACAGATAAAAATCATGATCATGATTGCAAACATATCTTTAATAATTTTGGCCAAGACAGTCTATATGCAGAGTGAAAGACAAATTGAAAATATTGGAGCAGGGAGTTATGTCAGAGAAAATAACACATTCAAGAACCTGAACTCCAGGTCATAGATGAGGTGGTAATTGGGAGAGTCAGTGGTAGCCACTTTGAGAATAGGTTAATGCTAGGGCTATTGAAAACAAAAATGCTACAATACCTGAAGACAGGGAGGCATTGACAATGACAATAAGCATTGAACCAGGAGAAGAAGGTGAGTAGTTAGGAAATAGATGGCAATTGATTTGAGGGGAGGGAATTTAAAGATGTAGTTTAATCATTGGTGTTCTGTCATTGAACAGCCTAAAGGGGAAGGGAGCTGCATTCCATTTTACTGGACTGAATTCAATGCAAGTCTTCAGATGTGAAAGAGCAGCATCATAATACACTGCAACAACCAGACCACGCTCTCAATTACTTAAGTAAATAATGGCAGCCAGGCCCCCATAGCAGTTTAAACTGCAAATACACATTTCATTCCCAGTTGATGCTCAAATGCTCTTTGGGGAAGGATTGTGCAGCAAATTGGTGCTTCCTAGGAACGTTCTGCTGTAAACCTCCACTTTGTTAATCTGGGCAAACAATGCATTTTCCTAAACTGTGCAGTATAATATATCCTGAGGCAGATGCTGCATTTGTATCATTAATGACACAGATGCCTGCCCAATCCATGCAAATGCCCCATGATTTGTATTTACAGATGGTTATGTTTATGTTTTCTTTTTAAATCAAACCTCAGAAAAGGAATTCAGAAGCTCCAACAGATGGACATCGTACTCCTCCTCTTAATATTGATTATCATACTGTAATTAGAAATGTAATAGGGGTTGAAACTGTAGCCATGTAATTTTTTTTGAAAAAACAAGGCTTCACAGACAAGCTCGATAGAATTACATAGTTGTAATTATAATGTTTTACAAAGTTTCATTAGGGAGAGACAAGTGGTTCAGACTGGAAAGATAATAACCAGGTCATAGCTCTGTCAGGGTCATAGAAGGTTCAGTGATGTAGGGAAGCTTCCCCATGATCCAAATAATCCACTAGGGACTAAGCTGAAAACATTTTTCATATTGTGGGAAAGCAGTGACCACCATGGGAAAATTAAGGCTGGACAAGGATGTTGACATGACCTGTGGAATTAAGGTGCTGTAACACTTGGCTGCATTAAATTATTCACTCCATATTCCCTGGATATTGTACTCATTGGAAAACTTTTACAGCTCAGTGATTGGCCCTTGAGTATTATTTATTCTTTACAAAACTCACTAGAGGAGATGTTTATGAAAATTTACAGATTCAGAGTGAACATATTACAGTTTAGTTTAAGTATTCATATATGAGCACTTTTTGCTCAATAATGCAATCATTCAACTTAAAACTTTATTTTCTCATTTTTGACAGAAAAATACCTCACAAAATCTTGCTGCATTTTGTGAATGAAACCATTATTTAAACACAATACCATCTAAATAAAATGTAAGCATGAATTTTCAAGTTGAGAAGCTAGGATTTAGCTTAATTAACCAAAACAATATTTTAATAAGGTGGGCAATGATGGTTATACACTTGTTGGTCTACTAGGTCACTTAAGAAAGCATTAAAGGAACCAATCATTTAAAGTGTGACTGGAATCATTTGTAGGCTAAAACAGATTCCCTTTCTTGAAGGACAATAGCACAAAAATCTGAAGGTCGCTTTTCTGGGCAGACACAAATTACTTGATTCCTTGAATTGAATTTCATAACTTGCCATGATACAATTTGAACTTGAAACATTTAGGTTGTCAGTTCAATACCATTAGAATGACCTTATCCATCTATTTTAATTCAGGAAAGCACATATAGATCATCAACTGGAAAATGCCTGAATATCTGTCTTTCCTTGCTGATGACATTTTCAAAGAGTCACCATTAGCTTGTTACTTGCATGTAAGTGTTTTCAGATGTTGCAGTGAAATGGTAGCGCCAACAAACTATGAACCACACAATCCATTACCCCTATAAAGCTTCATGGTATAAATTGCAATGTATCATACACAGAGCCTTGAGTGGATCAGAAATCAGGTATTACATTGTAGCAGGAACTGCTGTGGGATTCAGAACATGTTCACATCCATATCATCCCATAAAACAAAAAAATGAACTGTCATTATTTCTTCATTTTTCACATCTAAGGTCATTTTTCTGAGACTCAAATGAAACCAGCATGCTTGCAGACATTTTTTTCTTGTTAAAAATAGAATGCTAAACAATAGACTAATTCTAAACCCATCCACTAGTTTAGTACACGATTTACTACTAAGAAATACTTTGAAACAAAAACCAAGTGCGTAAAGTCAGACAGTAGGTTTATTACTCTAGAGACTCGTGAAATGATAAATTGCCCATTTTTAACTATAATTATTATTTAAGACAGTATTTCCTGTGATACATGGTGAATAGGCTATTGTTTGTAGCTTCTGGAGTTAATACCTTCTTATAATGTTGTGTGTCTAACTGTGATTTGTCCTGAAGCACCCAAGTACTCATGCGGAGTGGATAGGGGCAGTAATTTGTTTGCTAAGCCTTTCTCAGGAACTACACATCATTTGAGAAAACAAAGCCCCTTTGCAGCTGATACGATCAGCTTCCTCTATCTGTGTTCCTTTTTTTTCCCCATAGTACAAGTCCAGGTTTTCAAAATGTTTTCATTGTGATAATTTGTGATGGTCATGTCCCAGAAGTCAGGGCGAGAAGCATCTATCTTAGGTCAAATGTTGGACTTTTATTTTCCATATATTGTGTGCTGCACCACTTGAGGAAAGTTCTTTGCCAACTTTTATTCTCAGTATTCCTTTGTTTGGTTTAATTTTTCATTTTGTCAAAAAAGTCATAGTTTGGGAAATTAATCACTCTTGCCATAACTACCAAGGGAACAAGGACCACCACAGAGCCCTCTTGTACCTAAATTTACAAACTCTTCCCCATACAGCAGCAAAAGAACAAATGCTATTAGGAAAAACAGTAATACATAACTGTCATTGAAAACACATGCAAACAAACTTTGAATAGCAAGCTGGATTTATGGCCGATAAAGGCATCACTTCAGCCTTCATCACTTCACGTCATGGATACTAGATATAGTCTTCATACCCACAATGACTGTCTATAAATTTGCTTCTGGAGTTCAGCATAAATATTTAAATAAATTGAGAGCAGCTCTAGAGGTATGGCAGCTCTTAAGAAATAATTAATTTTAATTTGTCTCCCATTTCATATATTATCAGCTCTTAATGTATTTTTATTTAATGCTTTGGGAAAATCAATCCCATTGTTTACTGGGAAAATAAATTGACAAGTAAAGAGAAATGTATCTTGTGTTCAGAGCTTGGAGACATTAGGCACTGAATAACATAGCAAAAATGTGTAGGTTTCAGTCCAAGTTCTCATCTCCAATCTAAGTTTGTTTGAAGGTACCATTCTCAAGAAATATTTTCATGCATTCATTTCATTTTGTTACTGTATGGACTTCTGAACATGGGCAGAGGGATAACTGGGCACATTGATTACAATGAAGGGTAGCACAGCAATCTTGTGATGCCTGCTCAATTCAATAATTTCAATGTTCACGTTGACCTCAATGTTGTATGGCCAAAATAATCAACAGGGGCCAATATAACGAGAGTTCAACTACTTTGCTTGTACTCTACTTAAATTTGGCCTGTACCTCTTAAAGGCAAGGTGCATTGTGACTGCAGAAAATGCTCAGACACTAAGATTTTTCTCACTGCATTGGAGACCTTGGGAGGGAGTGGAAAGGAGCACAAAATGTCTTGTCACTACAGGATGCTCTCCCTGTTATCATCTAATATGGTGCATTGAGATGCCTGAGAATAAATAGAAACAAGGAACAAGTGAGATGGCATTGGTAATTCAGTGGTGAGTACTGCTGCCTCACAGCGCCAGGGACACGGTTCGATTTCCACCCTCAGGTGACTGTGTGGAGTTTGCACGTTTTCCCTATGTCTGCAAGGGTTTACTCCAAGTGCTCCAGTTTCCTCCCATAGTCCAAAGATGTGTGGGTTAGATGGATTGACCATGCTAAAAAGTGTCCAAAGATATACGAGCTGGGTGCATTAGCCAAGGGAAATGCAAGGTTACAGGGATGGGTAAGTCTGGGTGAGATGGTCTTCAGAGGGTCAGTATGACTCAATGGGCCAAATGGCCTGCTTCCACACTACAGGGATTCTATGAGGGTTTTCTGCTCATGCAAGGATAATTGGGTGAGCACATGAATTGCTGTGTCTATTTGGAGGACATGTGATCAGTGTTGTGGAATATATGTAGAACTAAAACTCTGACTAGGAAATTATGGACCTACATTCAGTCTAGCTAGCATTTAACATCTACTATTTAACATTGGTAATATAGGATGATTCATTATTTGTAATCAAAGATTGAAAATTAAGTATTTTTCTAAACAGGGAGTGATTTAAAGAAACTTCGGGAAGCTGATTGAATATAAATATTAAATATCTGGGCATGATTCCCACCATTGTTTCCTGATGTGAACCTTCCTATGTGTGGAAGAATAATATAGCTTCGGATTATGTCTTTACTAAAGAAGACATGAAGAATGGCCTTGGCACTTTTGTTGCCACAAAAAATTACGATACGTAATTAAGTATATATTTTTTTCATTATTGGGGACTGACAATTTGGGCACAGATGAATGTTTGGACAGTTTATTAATTTTTGTGGTTAAATTTTATCAGGTAGATAAGTAAATAACTGTTTATGAGGGTAGTCAGATTTTGACAAATTCAGAAAGGGTGAAGACAGCTCCACAGAAGGGTACATAATGCAATTCAGTAGATTGAGTGCAAAACTGAAGAGATTACATCTGGAAATTCCCTAATCTATATAGACATTTGAACTGTTACACTGTGTCAAAGTATTGTGTTTAGACAGACTTCTAGTTTTGATGGGAATCAAATTTGCAGATAAACACGCGCAGTTAAAAAAGAAATGTCAGAGACACTGTAAAAATCCCTTGGAAAACATTCCTTTCCAGCGTTACTCATGATGGCTATTGGAACAATCAGCCCTATGACAGAAAATGGAGGATACAATGTTAATAGGCTCGTGAAACTGTCTAAATACAGGATGCAGGTGACAGTGCAAAAGAAGAACTTTTAAGGGAAATGTGGACAGAATGCAATTGATGATTTTGAGCAGCAAAGAGAATTTGGGAATAACACTAATTGACTGAACCACAGAAATGTCCAGGGTGTGATTAATCAACGTTATTGGTGTGAGTCAAAATATCATTATGCCATGAATTGTAAAATAGAGCATTTGAAATTAAATACCAATGGATGACTTAGAGGAAGAAGAACAAAGAGAAGGCATTGTATTAGTCACAAGAAGTTTCAGTCTGGTGATGAATATGATGATGGCAGAATTTTTCAATTGTGCAGTAGTAGACAGCAGATACATGTCTATGTGGCATGGAATAGATTGGCTGAAATGTTACCTAGACTCTCTGAGTAGTAAGAATTGGGCCAAGGTAAAGGAATTTAAGAGTTGCACCAAGTTTCAGATTTGGGGGTGATGACACATTAAAATCTTTTAAAAGAGTAGTCATTCCTTGCGAAATGCCTGGAATCAAGCATTTTATTGTCATAATGTAGTATTCATTGAAAGTGGATCCAATGCATTCAATTGTTATTAAGCTGAACGCTGAAATGGAACTCAGTATGGAAAATGACAAAGCTGTTGTATTTGGAAAATCGATGAAATTGCAATTTACCAATTATGATTTATTCTTTTAATAGAACTTAATATATTCCCAACAGAAATTAAAGAAGTGTAATTGATGACAGATGACAGAATTTAGAAGACATAGAGAAAACTGTGCTAAAACCAAATATGCAATTTGTCCACCCATCATCCAAAAGGTTAAAAGAATTAGTAAAACATTCAGAAAAAAAGGGTATAATGAGTACAATAAAATTATAGAAGAGATGAATGATGGAAGTGAGATTTGTAAGAAATTCGAAAGGATACCGTCATAGCATATAATACATTTGTCCTTGACGACAGATTTCCACAAGGTAGTGGCTATAGTTTGAAAGGTGTGGGACCTTAAAAAAATTCATTTTGCATTTTGTTGATGGCAAACATTCTCCAAGGGAATGGGGGAGGAGGAATCGTTATGAATACACAGCAGAAAGCCATTTTAGCAACGGTGTGTATGAAAGGAACTTCGCATTAATAGAAAAAAATGATTCATAACACTTTTTCAAATCAACCAAACAATAATTTATCACCTGCAATAGCATAGGATGTTTCTGCTTACTCTTTGTTGGAGATGGTCAGAGAATATAACTCACATCAGTTAGTTTGAAGTAAGAATCCTAACGTTCAATCGGGAAGAAGTGATCAGCCCCCAGGTCCGGAAGGGACTACAACTTGCTGTATGTTTTTGAGAATTTTAAACGCACTGCACACTGGCAGAAAGGTTCTTACTAATGCTGAAGTCTCAGACAGAATTCAATAAGCCTTAAGATACAAGGTAAGGCCATAAGAAACCAGTTTCATACCAGCTAGGGCAGAGTGAAAGAGTTGCTGTGTTGCCAGCTTGCCAAAGGGTAAGGTCACCCATAAGTTGTCGGAGGTCTTGGAGAACACTTTGAAGGAGCAGCCTCTACAGAAGAATGCAGATAGGTATATAAAAAAGAAGCTTTGGTCATTGTGGGGAAAGCAGCTTCTCCAATCTATCCGAATAAAAGAAGATTCTTCTCCCTGGATCCAATTCTTGCAAATCTTTCTTACACCCTCTGGAAGCCCTTGGAATCCTCCACAGAATGTGATGCCTGGAACAACAAACAATATACAAGTTAAGATGTGGGCCACTGTGTTTTAGATGACCTTGAATTTATAGACTGTAGAATATAGTGGACCAGCCAGGAGTTTATTTTTAGTTCTCTTATGGAATGTATGTATTGCTGGCTAGGCCAGCATTTATTGCCCATTCCTAATGGCCTGTTGAAGGTGCTGTAAGCAGGGTTCCTGAATTGTTGCAGTCCATGCTGTGTGGATACTGCGTTGTTAAGAAGATAATACCAGGATTTTGACCCAGCAACAGTAAAGGAGCAGCAACAAAATTTCAAGTCAGGATGGTGTATATTTTGGAGGTGAACTGCCGGTGGTCATGTCCTGATACAACAGCTGTTTTTGCCTTCCGAGTAGAAGAGGTTGCGGATTTGAAAGGTGTTGCCAAAGAAGCCGAGATAAGTTGCTGCCATGCGTCCTGTAGGTGGTACACTGCCACAGTGCATCAGTGATGGATGAGATGCCAAATAAGTGGGCTGCTTTGATCTCAATAGTGTTGAGCTTTTTGAGTGGTGTTAGGGCTTCACTCATTCAGAAAATGGAAAGTATTCCATCACACTTTTGTGTCTTATAGATGGTAAACCAGATTTGGGAACTCAGATGACTTACCCACAATAGCCTAACCTCTGACTTGATATAGCCCCAGTATTTCTGCCTGGTCCGGTTCAAATTCTGGTCAATGACAACTCCAAGTTATTGAAAGTGAGTGAGTAGTTGATGGGAATGTCGTTGAGAGTTAGATTCTCTCTTGCCAGTTCTGTGGCACAAATGTGTTGGAGTAATCAAGTCTATAATCAATAATGGTGTGAATGAGGGTGCAATTATAATAAAACTATTCTTTATGCATGTGTGTAAAGATTAAATATCAATGGCTACGTTTGATTTCATTTCTTTTTAATATAGTAGCTACCTGGTAATATTGAACTTCCATTCTATATAGAATATTGAATACAATGGCTGGTTTTACAAAGCAAAATATCTTTTGCTGTTTTCCTATATC
The DNA here is from genome assembly GCA_024137785.1 of Ginglymostoma cirratum. Classification (NCBI taxonomy): domain Eukaryota; kingdom Metazoa; phylum Chordata; class Chondrichthyes; order Orectolobiformes; family Ginglymostomatidae; genus Ginglymostoma; species Ginglymostoma cirratum. Next base: position 39,598,152 of record JAHRHZ010000222.1, on the reverse strand, counting down.
TGCTATGTAGGAAATTCACAAGATACGGGGTAATATTGGTACAGTAATTATTCATCCCTGTATTATGTATTGAGCAAAAGAACGAATGGTTTATATTTACAATTAATCACATTTTTAAGAAATTCTCTGTTTCAGTGGCACAACCAGATTCCATTTATTCTCAAAGAGCCAGATGTGACACAGTTAACTGAGCTCTTCCATATGAACACATGGCTCTGAGTTCAAGTCTCCCTGTAGGGCAGAAGGATAAAAATGAAGACTGGCATTCTAGTGCAGCATTGAGGGAGTGCTGCACTATTGGAGGTGCTGTCTTTTGGATGAAATTTAAAGCTAAGGATCCATCTGCCTACTCAGGCGGAAGTACAAGCTCTCACTGCCAAAAAAAAAATGACCTGTTCATTATCACATTGCTATTTATGGAAATTTGCTCTGCATGTGTTGGCTGCCATGGTGCCTACATTGCAACAGTGACTACACTTCAAAAAGTATTTAATTGGCTGTGAAGTGCTTTGAGGTGTCTGCTCATCATAAAAAGTGCAATAAAAATGCATGAATACATAAATAAAGGTCCTTCTTTTTATTTCTCTATTAAGTAGATCACTTTTACCAATTTAATGGTGTTGAGTTATGTGATACATTTTCACATTTACAGTCAAAAAAATTGCAGTAATTTCTCATCTTAGATCTGATAGACACGATCTAAAGGATAGTGTGACATATTGTTACAGAAAATATATTTGAACAGGATTGAATGAACACGCATGCCTTCTGGGTACACTAGATTTCCCACACTTTTAACTGAGCCAATCAAAAAAAGAAAATGAACAGCAGAGGCAGTCAGACGGCACGGTAGCATTAGCAACGCTTTATCGATTTCAGCTCATTAAGTGCTTCATTAGCAGTTTAACAAATGGCTCAGCAGGATTATTCCTTGCTTGTTTTCATTGGCTGAGCTATTGTTGCTATTGCTAATGAATTCAACGATGCCGACATCTTACTGTCTGAAATGGTGTCTTCCTGTGACTTTATCAAATCAGGCTAAGAGTGGGACACATTTTATTTATTTTTGTTCAAAAAGAGCATTTTCACCCGTTGATGCAAATCACGGAAGGCCTGTGAGTTAGTGCAGTACTAGATTGCATTGTCAGGTATGAGGAGCTTGGGGATGTTGTGGGGTAATTGGTGAAATTTCATTTTATAAAACATTACCTAAATTATGCAATATGCTAGAATATTGTGGGAAATCAGTGTTAATCTGAGAAGTATCTCAATTCATTCCATATGATAAAACCGAGAAATGTAGATTTTATGTTTTCATTACACATTAAAAAAAGGTGAGAGAAAATTGAAAATTGATGTAGTGTAATTAAACAAAGTATTTCCATTTCTCATCTGTGCTGATCTGATCGCGGCTAGAGTGACAGTAGGACACTATAATTGGCTGAATACCCATGGAGAATTCAAGTCAGTTCAAGGTCCACTTTTCAAACAATATTCCAGTCTATCCCTGTTGGAAATCTCAGTTATAGAGAGATTGAATTTGGCTATGATTACTTTCTTGGTTGAGCATCCTAGCAATATTTAGGAATAGGGTTCCTGCCTTTCTGGTGCTGGCAAAGTGCTCCAAATGCCAGATGCATGCATTGAAATGTTATGAAACCTGCTTCCTGTGCTCTTTTAATGCACATTCATGGTGTGTGAGATACCTGATCAGGATAAGGAATCAAAATTTCTATCTTTAACTATTCTATAGAGTTGTTAAACTCTAAACAAAAGTCCCAATTCCTACCCAATAAAGAAAATCTTTCTTGTTATTTCTATCCAGAATTGCCCTTACACACAACTGAGCATTTTCTTCCTCCCCATCACAAAATCACCTGTGGACCAATAATTCTTTTGATGATCGGGAACTTGAGTTCAATATTTCTGTGCTTGATTAGGTGAGTCTGTTTACTATTGATGCTGACTGTGATTAATTAGTTAAGCCTGGTTGTTTATTTAGAGAAAAGTAAACAAATTTTGAGAAGTTTCTGAAAGTAAAGAGCTATAAACCCGAACTAGACATTTTGAAAGCACTCTCTTGGAAATAAAGTTTGTGTATATTTAGAAACTGATGTGTCATCTTCACATGTCTTGGAGAAATAAAGCATACAATAGTCACACTCTGGCATTTGGAACTCACTCTCCAAGCTCCTCCTCCTCCAGATGACAACAGCAGTAACCAACTTCCTCTTCCTTGCTAGCAGGGCATGGTTTAAACTCTCGAGACCTTTTGAGTCTCAGTGTAGTAACTTGAGAAGCTCAACTGGAAATACATGTTGCAGAAGACCGCAATAAGCTTATAAAGTAACTGACAGATTCATCTGAAGACCTGACTTAACACTGTCATTGTTAAATACAACATTGTGTTCAACCTAAATAGTGTGAAACAGTTATCTTAATAGGGCCTTCATATGGGAGCTGATTCCAGAGTTAACCTTATTACTCTTACTTTTCTTTACAGCAGAAGTCACACTCGCATGATGTACATGTATCAATATGAATTCAGTTTTAATTTACTCAAAAATTAAGATCAAGTAGTTCAAGTTTGTTAAGTTGATTGTAAACTATAGCCACATATTTGTATCAAAATTTGCGGTTCTTCGTGAGCTGACGATTATACCAGACTGGAAAACCGTGAGGCATCTCTGACACTGAAGTGTTCTTACCTGCCATTTTACACCCAGCTCTTTGGAACTGGCCTACAATACATTTTGTTGTCTGATTATGGGTTACGAAGTAATAGCGCTAAGGGACAGAGAGTATAAGTTCATCTTGGGTTACTAGGGCTCACTGCAGGTGGGAAGAAAAGTATTTATTAAATGAAACAGCTCACTGTGGACAAGATTTAATATCACTGAAACCAACAGCATGCAGCAAACCTTTCTAACCACAGAATAATTGCAACTAAACTGACATGCATATAGAATATAGTGCTCATGATATAAAGATATTAAGAGCAGAGCTATTGGTAAAGTAGATTACTGTAATATACTGCAAGAGCTGAACATTTGATTTTATTGCCCTCTCTGTTGGGGAGGTGTAAATAAAATTGTTCAGTAATGGCTGCCTGCTGGGACTCCACATGTTTGGCTTTTCTCAGTGTAACACACAACAGAAAGTTAACAATGAGAATGGGTGGGAATTAATTCTGAGACTTCATTTGAGAAATAATCACTGAAGAACATGGTGAAATGTTTTGAATTCCTGAAGTTGTTCTTGATGAGGTTGAAAGGATTTGAAAGATTGCTCCATGAATGCCCATTATATTCAGCTAAGTGAGTCAGCATGGAACATAAGTATTTGAATGGCACTTATGGCATATTTTGGGACAATGGGAGAATTTAACCCTAACATAGAGGACTGGTGTATCATTATAAATGAAGGTTACATATTTGAATGAAAGCAAACAAAATAGGATATAACAATCAAGTATTTTCCCCACACCAATGCCTACCTATTTTGCTCATGAGACTCCAATACTATGGACGATTCTGAAATTTATCAGATCCTAGAATCATATTATCACAAAACTAAGAGTGAGATTGCACTAACAGTGTGTTCTATAAAAGGAAAAAATGGTTGCCAAGTGAAACTGTTGCACATTGCATTCTCAAATTAAATAAGAGAACCACAGAAACTCTCTCATCACTGAATGTAACATGCAAACTTAGAAATCAAACTTAGATTTGTATCAGTGACCTAATGAGCAACAAAATCCAGGCCAAAGATTTTCAGCAAAGCCAATGTGTGGGTGGCATTTCCCTTGGAATTAGGATGGCAATAACCTGCTCAGTTGAGACTTTAGAGACTCTGTTGCACTGCAGCTACCATATTTTAGTTGACCAAGAGATTTTCCCTGCTATTACCGCTTGCCATCAATGTATTTGATGGATCTACAGATTGATAATCAATGCTTTTGGCCACATTATTGCACACTTTCTGTTCCCCAAAAGTCCCTGAGCTGGGACTTGAACTTGGAGTTTCTAGCCCAGATGCAGGGACACTAGCACCACACCACAAGACCATGTTACAAAGGCAATAAGCTGAAATTGAAAGAGGCCTGTGATGAGGGCAGAACCATGGAAATGGAGAAAAAGATACTGGCAGAGATAAAAGGTACTGCAGATGCTGGAGAATCTGAGATAACAAGGCGTGGGGCTGGATGGACACAGCAGGCCAAGCAGCATC
>JAHRHZ010000222.1:39452780-39593522 GCA_024137785.1 Ginglymostoma cirratum | reverse complement strand
GGCCTAGACCCATTTCTGATGAAGGGTCTAGGCCCGAAACGTCAAGTTTTCCTGCTCCTACGATGCTGCTTGGCCTGCTGTGTCCATCCAGCCCCACGCCTTGTTATCTCATAAAAAGATACTGGCAGGTTGCTTTTCCTGAGTTAGCTTGGGAGATCCACCAAATTTTAGCATGTTCCAGTCCACGGCAGCCTGGAGTTAGAAATTTAGATTCTGCTGATTCCATGGTAGCTACCAACTATTTCTAATCAAAGTGCTATGACTGTGGGAAAACCAATCATCTCCAGATGGCTGATGGAAAAGAGGAAATAGTAATGCTCCAGGTCATGGTAAATTCTAGGCTGCAGCCATGCACCAGCTTAAGGTTGTGCTGGATCTAAAGTGAGTTCAGGAATATGGAAATCCTCAAATAAGTGTGTGAAATATGGAGGTTGATATACTCAAGCAGGAAAATCAAAGGTCGTACTCACTCAGAGCACAAGAGAGACGGCACATGAAAGATGATTGTAAAAGGGCTGAAGATTTAATTCTGGAATCCACAATAAACTTGAAATTTGGAGTTTCACAACTTGATTTCATCATTGATAGCAATGTATATCATCTCAGATGGAAAGTACAAGAAAATATCCTGAGTTACGTTCTATTATGCAAAATGCACATGAAACTAACTAATAATTCCAATGACAATATTTACTGTTAGCTTAAAGTAGTCAGAAATGTTTTTTCCCAGCCAGGGAACACTTCGTCGGTCAAGAACATTCAGCCTCCGATCTTCGGGTAAGTGTCCTCCAAGGTGCCTGTTGAGATATACAACAGTGCTAAATTGCCAAGCAGAAACTAGAGCCAAGTTTCGTACCCATGAAGACGGCCTCAACCGTGATCTTGGTTTCATGTTGTGCTACCTGTGATCCCGTCACACTGTTCTGTATCTGTAAAATCTTCCTTACTGTCCTGTTTTGACACCATCACGTTGATAACTTGTTAAGATCTCTCCACCTTAATTAGTTTGTACTGTTTTGGATTACTTGTTACTTTGCTTAGACCCTCGGCATGCAATTCATACCTATCATATTATTCCAGCCATTTGGTTTGTCTCCAGCACCATCTTATGTTTAATTTTTTGTAACTTTCTTTGTGCTTCAATTAATCAGATTACAGGCCATCCTTTTGCATGTGATTCAGCTATTGACACTTTTACTCACACCGTCTGACACTTTTGATCACCTGCAGACACTAATTATTTAGCCTGTCGGCACTCCACTCACACCATTTGTAGAATATTTTGATCTCCCTGCCTATAAATTCTGTGCCCCTGTGCTTCTCTTCGCTTCACTTCATCTGACGAAGGAACAGTGCTCCAAAGCTTGTGAAGTCAAATAAACCTGTAGGACTATAACCTGGTGTTGTGTGACTTATGACCTTGTCCACCACAGTCCAACACCAGCACGTCCACATCTTAAATTAGTGTTCGGGTGAAATTTGAGGATACATCTTATTACTTGGCATAGTAGTAATACGAAGGAATAAAGTCTCTTGGCAGGAAGAAATTGGCTAATACAGACATGTTTGAATTGGGTCAAGTTATTTACAGTAGGGATCAGTGAGAGTACATCTACATTGAGGAAGTACAAATTGAGCACAAAATGGTCTTTGAACAAATAAGACCAAATGTTAAAATTAACTATCAGGAGGATATCAAATATTGTATATCAACAAGGCATGCAAATGTGGATGTTCTTTCAAGATTTCCTGTGAAGACTGATTAATTTTGAGTCTCTGAGTTACCCGTGAATTAGATTATACACACAGCAGTCATGCCAATGTCTGCCAGAGAACTTATTACAGAAACTTATAAGAAAGTGGTACTCAATAAAGTGCACAATTACATCATGTTGTGTTGACTTAAAGTGTGAGATGACAAGAAATTGCAGGACTATTCCTCACATAAAAATGAACTGATATGAATCAAGGCGCTCACTTATGGGCATTAAGAGTAATTCCGACAAGGTTTAGAGAGAGATTATTAGAGGAATATCATCAAGAGCACATACAGATTTCTTGAATGAAAGTAGCAGTAAAAATCTATTTTTGGTATTCATCAGTACATAGAGATATCAGGCTGAATATCAACAAAAATCACTTAACATTTTTGTCAAGTTTCATTGAGGGTCTCTCCCAGCAAGGCCAAGTGTCTTTCTTGCACTGTTGTCCCAAACTCACCTAATGTCAATAGGGAAGCAGGAGAAATGCAGAAATGAAGATGAGTCATGCCACCCCAGACATGAAACTTAAGAAGTCCAGTGTTGATCAGAAGATCATGATGAAAGCCACTGAGGTGGTAAGGAGAAGTATCTAATTAGAAACAAACAAAAATAGAAATTGGGGGAGAAACTCAGCAGAGCTAGCAACATCTGTGGAGAGAAAACAGAGGCAATGCCTCAAGTCCAGAGACCCTTCTGAAAGAAAACATTGAAGAAGGTCTATGGACTTGAGCCATTAGCTGTTTTCTCTACACTGATCCTGCCAGACCTACTGAGTTTCTCCAGTAATTTCTGTCTTTTTTTGTCTCAGATTTCCAGCATCCATAGTTCATTGTTTAATTTTAGAATCTAATGGGGTTGTTGCCAAGACATAAACACATTCACAATTCAAGTGAATACTGGGGAGAGGCTCCATCAGAGTCATGTAGACCATTTACTTAAATGAGGAAATTTGACAAAGGGACAGCAGGAAAAAAAAACCTCCTGAAAACCAAATTTGTCCTCCAACCCAAATGAAAGTCAAAGAATGTGACAGTTTGCTGGTATTACAGAATCCACTGGTGGAGTAAAGTGTATCAAAGTATTCAATGAAGACAAATTAATCAATCATACTCCAACCATAAAGTGGAGTTGGTAATCAGGTTTGACACAGTCAGAGATGTTGAGAGAGCACAGGCAAGCTAGTGGCTCTGAAGTGGCAGGCAATTGGATGCTGTGGTCATTTTTACAGAGAGAATGTAGGTTTTTGGCATAGTGGTCACCCAGTCTGAGTTTTCAACACACCACCGGGTTTCCATGCTAACGTTTCTGTCACAGGCCTGCTACAATGCTCCAACAAAGCTCTTCTGCTTCAGTACCTCACAGGCTTCAGGACTCAACATTGAGTTTAACAATTTCAGAGCATGAACAATTCCTTCCTCGTCTGTTATCTACCCCCACAGTCCTAGGTCCTGTCACAAAATAGATTGCTTTCAATGCAGCTAACTGACTTCAACTTTTCATAACCCCCGTTGTCACCTATCTAGTTCTCTTCTTCCCTAGTTTATTATCAGCAATCCCTTTGTCTGCCTACCTTTTTTATCTTCTTCTCACTGGAATCCATCTCCACCCATCTGGTCATTCCTTTATCCCCCCATCCCCTATCACCAGCATAAATACCACCTTTCCTGAGCTGCTACTAGTTCTGAAGAAGGGTCGCTAGACTCAAAATGCTAATTCTGTTTTCTTTCCACAGATGTTGCCAGACCTGCTGAGTTTCTTCTGCAGTTTATGTTTTGTTTGTTACCAGGATGACTATGTTCCATTCTGACAACCATGCTATGGTTGCGCATGCATTAAGGTAAAAACAAAACTAGCAAAAAATAGCTGCCGGTGAAATGTGAGCATTTTTCAGCAAAATCTGTATATGTTCAATTTATATCTTCCAGGAAGAAGGTTAAGGAGGTACAGGCAGTCCCTGAGTTGTGAACGAGTTCTGTTTTTGAGTCTGTTCACAAGTCAATTTGTATGCGAGTCTGAACACAGTGCAGAACAATGTAAAATAGCCATTTGTAAGTACAGAAAAGGTCAGATGTCAGATCTGTAAAATTACATCCCTGTTTGGGATCACGTTCATACGTACAGCATTCGTAAGTATAAGTGTTCGTAGATACAAATCGGATTTTCGCAAGTCGGATTTTTGTAAATAGGGAAGCCCTTATATTTCATTATTAAAGTGCATTCAATGTTAAATGATATGATTCTGATAACAAATATTACTTGAAAGTAATCCAGGCTAGTAAAACCCAGAGGATCTACATTTAAATATTTAAATGGAATATGTATAATGAAGAACATCTTTGCTTAAAGGTTTGACATGCTCTACTACTCAAAATAATAAAGACAAAGACATTTCAGACATTCAAAGTGCTAAACAGGAGAAGTTCATTCAGTAAAATACCAGAAAAATGAAGTTCAATGTGCTGTTCTTATGCAATACTTAGGGTGAATAGTCAAAGGTACGTCATTTCCAACCAGTGATATGTTCATCTGATTTAACATTTAAAAGAAATACTGTGAAAAGGCAAACATTTATAATGATTATCCTGAATAAAATCAGCTTTAACATTTGAGGTTGTTTATAAATTATCATTTTCAAAAATGGAATTCAATTACTATGCGCGTAATTATGATGCCATGTGATTATTATTAGTTCCATATGTCATCCCTCAGCATCATATAACACTGGAACAAACTGTTTCGTAAAAAAAAATTCTAACACCCCTTTGACATTTAAATATTTTTATTCTAAATTAAATGAACATGATTCATCTTTTGATAGATTTCTGCCAACTTCTATTTCGAGCAAACTGTGAACACAATGGTGACAAGATGTCTCTTCAATATCATGTCCAATGTTTCCTTGTAATTTCCTTTGAATTGCCTGAGTACTCCAATATACTAAGCACAACATGTAGCGTGCAATTGCATTGGCCTAAGGGCAAACAAACTTGAAACATATTTTTCTGCTGCTTCTTAAACTGCCCGTAATTTCTTAGGTGTAAATTTGATCTGTATCATAACACTATTAAGAAATTAGAAGGAATTTAAAATAGCGTATACTATAGGCTTTTCTACTGCTGCTGTCCCTAAGCAACACAGGCAGAAATGTTGGACCCGCACAAAAAAAGGCCATGTTCTGCTACAAGGTCAAACCCTGCTAATGTCATTTTCTACTCTTGCAACAAGAATTAAATGCACATATGTTTTCAATGACCCAAGCAAGGCTTCTTTGTCTTTCTTGTTGAACTACTAAAGCAGAGTTCTCAAAGACTTCATAGTAAGGAATGTACATCCTTAATCACTGTTGTTCTCTTAAACTGACTTGCTACTTTAAGGATGGATGGAAATAATATAGCTAGCTTCTCTTTGTTTTTGAATGAGGTGGAAAATGAATGTTGCTTGAAAAGTTATAGTGCACAAGATACCAAATATTAGTATTTTTGTGGACTTTCCAAAGAGTGATGGATACCTAAAACCAATCGTGCTTATCTAGAAAACAAAACCTGCTCCAGAATTTTGTTTTAATCTTTCTCACCATTTATCAACTGTCTTGTATGGAACAAAATGCCGGCCCGTCTCCCATGGAATGATTCAAGGGGAATCTGGGGCCTGGAATGCTTTTTATACGGCCAGAATCATCCATAAATTTAATGCAACAACATATCAGATGATCAAGGTAAACAATGTTTTGGAACATTATCTTATTATGAATGGGGATTAAAATGTTTGGTGCTATTCCCATTTTGGAATTATTTTAATGTGTTAAATATAAAGTCAAATAGATTCAAATTCAAAGATGTGGATCAAAATCAGATTACCATCTATGCTGCAATTGCAAAGTTTGTTGTCAGTTATGTAAGAAGGCCGAAGATGTTCAGTAGTCCAATACCCAACAGTTATTGCTGCTGTTGTGCTGAGTTTGCCTTGAACAAATCGCAAAAGCTGATGAAAAGGTAATTTAACGTGGTCTCAAGATTGTTAATCCAGACATTAATATAATTCTTGCACACAGCATTCATGGCACCTTAGACTTTTGCATCATACTTTAAATGGGCACATCATTTGAAAAACTGTCTTTAAATCAAAACAGGCTCAATTAGTTGTTTCTGTTCAGTCAGCCGTGTTAATTTGGTTAAATATACACGAGTTGACAAAGTTACCTACTAGGGATCAATGAATGATTTTGAGATAGAACAGGGATGGTTATTAGTAGGTCCAGGCAGTGGATTGTGGAGGGAGTCATATCTGCCTATCGTCTGCCCTTCTTCCACAGTTTGGTTTGTGCACAGGTGTCGTTGGAGAGGAATCACACAGTGATCACCAGTCATTCGATGCCTTTAGGGAGAAGTGGGCACTGTGGGCGATATCTCCTCCTCCAACTCCATTTTGATTTAGCTCCTACCAGGTTCCTACGCCTCCCTCACTTTTGATGGTTTGCATTGTCTGTAACAGGCTTCATGTAAATATCTAATTGGGTGCACAGGTGATGGTCCGTGCTGGAAAAAAGAATGTCATGGTGACCTGGCGGTGGGAAAACCATTCAGTTGACTGTAAAAACACTTCTGGATATAAAACAAAGTAGAAGTGGGATGGCAGAAAATAATGTCTATTCCCTTTGCAAGTTGTCTTGTAAATGATGAAGGAACAAATCTCTGGTAGAGAAGTTGCTCCCTGGATTGATTTCCCAAAAGATCAGTCTGACATTTATGACGTAATTGTTAAAAAAAAAGCTAAAATTATGAACTGAAAAGCATGCCCATAGGCCTTCCTTTGTTCATTAACGGGATGAGGACGTCACAGGCAAGGTAGCATTCGTTACCCATCCCTAATTGCCCGGAGGGCAGTTCAGAGTCAACCACATTGCTGTTGATCTGGAGTCACATGTATGACAGATCAAGTAAGGATGGCAGTTTCCTTCCCTAAAGGAAATTAGTGAACCAGGTGTGTTTTTCCTGACAATCGGCAATGGATTCGTGGCCATCATTAGATCCTTAATTCCAGATATTTATTGAATTCAAATTCCACCAACTGCTTTTGTTGGATTTGAACCTGGGTTCCCAGATAATACTAGTAGGCCATTGCGTCCCCATATTCTTGCCAGAATAAAAAAGCTGAACTAAATAATGGACTGACCAACATCATGGCGCACACGTTAAGTGAACCATAACCTGCAGAATGCACCAAAAATCAATGGTAAGCCTGAATTGAGTCCAGTTTTCAAAAGAGGTTTCTGCCATGAGACCTCATGAATTTCCTCACCATGCCATACCAAACTTGCAGCATTACCTACATACCCCATTACAAACATCCATTTCCAGCCCTATCCTGCCTCATGCCATCTCTAGCACAACTCAGCAGATGTCAGCCAAAGGCCCAACACCCCTTGCACCCATGCCCTCTTTAAAAGGGCTGCTGTGCACCCGGATGTGCTCTGGCATTCTGAAGCTGCCTTGTTTGGCCAAGGATGGAATCTGAGCATGTCAGAGAAGGGGAAGATGACACCGTGAGTCTTCAGCAGGAACTGGAGGTCTTGGTTTAAGGGTAGTGTAGAGGAGAGCTGTTCCCTTCCCGAAAGATCAGCAGAAGAGTCCTGCCGCCAGAGCCTGATTGCCTGCTCCAAGGTTGTCACCTGGGTCTGTGTTATATACATGGTGTAGAGGAATGCCCAGAAGTTCCATGAGAAGGTCCAGGACTTTTTTCACTGCCCTAGATAAATGCTACACTGTTCTCTCTCGTACCTCATACTCACCCTATTTCTGCTACTGTATTCGCCTCCGACCAAGGCTCATATTCTGCTACTCTCATTATTCAATACAATATCTTCGTTCCTTCAGCCCCCACAGTCTTCCAAGCCACTATCCCTGTGTGGTCCTCTACACTGCCTCCTCACCACCCTGGAATACCTACTTCGCCCACCTGCACCAGCACTAAGAGCTGAACCACTCATCTCACTCAATTTCTCGTTTTCTTGCATTACAGGAGAAGACAGGCCATGACAGAGCAGAAAGAGCCCATATGAGTGGAGGGATGGGTGCTCGACATTTCACTCCTCAGCCTCTTGGCCCTGACAGGATAAGAGCAGGACCGTGCCCATGGAGATGCCAAGACATTCATGTCCCATCAACTCAGTGGATATCACCCTTCATTCCATTGCACTTCTCATGATAACACCACCATCAGCATCAGTCATTGCATACCACCTCTAACAATTAGCCACAACATCTCTCTCTCTTGTCTTGCAGGTACAACTGGCGCGTCAACCATTTCCATGATGAAACGGACAGGTCCTCTAGAAACCACCTGGATGAGAGGAGGGACACAATGACTCTCATTGCCCTGAAGCTGCAGCAGTGCTGTGAGTCATGTGACCATCTGGCTGCCTCCATGGATAGGTTAGAGATAACAAGGTGTAGAGCTGGATGAACACAGCAGGCCAAGCAGCATCAGAGGAGCAGGGAGGCTGACATTTCAGTCCTAGACCCTTCTTCAGAAAAAAAAAAGAAGGGTCTGAAGAAGGGTCTAGGCCTGAAACGTCAGCCTTCCTGCTCCTCTGATGTTGCTTGGCCTGCTGTGTTCATCCAGCCCTACACCTTGTTATCTCAGATTCTCCAGCATCTGCAGTTCCTACTATCCATGGATAGGTTGGCAGCTGGCATAGAGAGCCACCCTCAGGGTCTACTGGAGAGTCACAGATACCTGCACTTAGCTGTACAGTACATTGGTAAGGCCACATTTGGAGTATTGCATATGATTCTGCTACAGGAAGGATGCTATTAAACTGAAAAAGGGGAAAAATAGATTTACCAGGATGTTACCAGGGCTGGAGGATTTGAGTTATAAGGAGAAGTTGGATAGGCTAGGACTTTTTTCCCTGAGGAGGCTGGGGAGTTTTAGAGGTTTATAAAATCATGAGGGGTCATAGATAAGGTGAATAGCCAAGGTCTTTTCCCCAGGGTAGGAGAGTCTAAAACCAGAGGACATAGGCTTAAGGTGAGAGGGAACAGATTTAAAAAGGCCCTGAGAGGAAACCTCATCACATAGAAGGTGGTGCAAATATGGAACAAGTTGCCAGAGGAAGTGGTAAAAGCAAGTACAATTACAAGATTAAAAGTTAACTCTGATTTCTCTCCACAGATGCTGCCAGATCTGCTGAGCTTTTCCAGCAATTTATGTTTTTGTTTCTGATATCCAGCATCCGCAGATCTTTCGGAATTAGTTTGTAATTTAACTTAACCCTATTCTACTTTTGCAACTCTAAAACATGTTTCTGTTACGTGTGCTTTGGCACATCTCCATAAAAACTTAAATAAAAGGCAAAACATGGTTTGAAGTACCACATGCATGAGTCAGTATTTTACAATACTTATGTTGTGTAAAGAATGTTATGGTTTCCTAGTGCACCATGCAAAACTCGTCGATTTCAACCAATTATGCATTGTTTATACTTGAGAATCCCAGACCACATGGATACAATTTCTTTTAAGTACTTTGTGGTTGCTTTGCCAGATCTTCATTGCCGAACTAGAAGATAAAGGATATGAAATCTAGAAGGGTCAAGATGCAAAGTCAAGTTAGATTACAAAGTATGAAGTGTTTCAAAGTGTCTAAATTAAAAGCACTCCAGAGGAGTTGAAGAAGCACTAAGGATGTTGTGCCAGCTGTTCCGATAGAATTCATTTTTCTCAACCATACTCACAAGTGGAAGGCTATACTGGGGAGAATTCTTGCTATTCTTGCATATCCAATCAGAAATGCAGAATTCCTCTTTAGCTAGCAAAATATTTTTAATGGCTGGCAGCAAGATTAGCCATTCACAACCTGGCCATCCTAATGCATTGCTCCCCGCACGCCCACTTTCATGTTGCAGCAAAACCCGCCACCCCCAGCACCAAAATCACTGAACAACTCATTCTCAGTTGGACGTTTTGACACAGGGGCAACAAAAGGGATGTTGTGTGAAAAGAGCCAAAAGTGTCAGTATGACCCAATGCTACGTATATGCCATGTTTCTTCTCATCCTTTCAGATGATGCAGCAAGCTCTCAGTGCAGACCATCATCCATGGAACTTCATCTATGGCCATGAAGAAATCACTCATGCTGTAACGATCACAATCAGGATTGCACAGAGAGACATACAATGAGGTATAAGGTGAAATCAGTGACATTCATAAAAAATGTGCAAATCATATACAGTGTGTTATCATCCATGCCATCAGAGTCCCCTCAATAAGTCTTCTCCTTCCTCTCCCTCCCACTATGTCTCAGTGAGCTCCTTGGTCCTGCATTTGGGATGGAGGATGACAGCTTGGCGGCAGAGGAGTGATTGGGTGACCTTGTAGTGTTTGTGTCTGACGGGTCTGACGTACCAGAAGCAGGTTAACTCTCCTCAGCTTCTATTTCCAAGGCTCAGAGTGGATGACCAATCAACTCTGAAGTGTCCTGAGTAGAGACATGTGAGGGGTCTATGTGTGGTTCCCTTTCCAGGTGGTTGCCTCCTGGCACTGCCCTGTCTCCTCATGAGGAAATGGTATAAGGAGTGTTCCCTGTACTCTATCGCTATGTCTTTGGTTCTGAGTACCAATGGTATCTTGAACATGGGAGACTGGGAGTGATGTTCCTGAATCCTACTACCTGGGCTCTGTGCTGTCCTCATCATTGGGGAAACAAACTGAACTGGTGTGAACTCATACAGACAGCAATGATCACTGTGCTGATGCATTAGTGCATGCATGATTGAGAGATTACCCATCAGTGAGCACAGGTAACCCCTCAACCCTGATCCTCCTGCATCTGTCTTAATCATCTTAGGTAGGCAGCCACAGTGATCAAAATCCCACCAGTGGCCGGGCCCATCACCCTTGGTGGAAATGATCTAAATTGGGCACAGAAGGAGCAAAAGTGTTTCATGGACCTCAGAGCAGTTGTTGATGGCATATCCTGTACGTGAGGGTTCAGCTTACTTCACTGCAGAGTGAAAAATTCCACATGTGGATAACGGGGGAACATGTTTGCATTGAACATCCACATTCCATGCGTTAGAATTAATAACTGACGGACCATCACATATCGGTGAACAGGGATTGACACCAAAGCAACACCATCCTCACAACCCTACAACTACATCAAGCACTGCACCTCACACCTCATTTGGCATAGACAATCAATACACTTTCAAGCCAATGCACTTGACAGCCTGTCTATGAATCAACGGATAAAAATGGAATTAGATGAACATTGTCCCACTGAGCTAGAACATGATAGCGAGGTGTTGAAAGAGGATAATAAGGTCAAACATGTCAAAGACTGCAGAGTGGTCAAGAAAGACAATGAGGAAAATTTCCCCATTGCAGCAGTTAGATCAGATCTCATTTCTATCCTTGCCAAGACTTGTTCTGGTGCTGTAGCAGGACGGAAGCTTGATTGGAAGGATTCAAACTTAGAATTCCAGGGAAGAAGGACAGGAACATGGAAGACACAACAGAAAGAAACAAAATTCGATGTTGCTAAATTACTTTCAGACTTCCTTGTATACCTATGCATAACTCTGCATGTTAATGGAATCCTCACTTGTTAATATACAGGACCTAGATTTTACCTCAGGCCTTGGCACCCTGAATTCAGGGTGAAAAGAGGGTCCCGAGTACACACAGGCTAGCTGCAGGACATTCTCAGTAACATAATCACAAGCGCCCTTCTCCTTAGCCATCTCTTGGACCAGAGACCAATTCAGAATGGCTTTCAGGACCCAGAACTGCTCAGTCAGTGCGAGGGTTGGCTTCGGAGAAGCCTCAGCCACACTCAAAGGTGCTAGATTACTGACGCAGATTGAAGGTCTTGGAAGTTGGACCAATTAAGTAAAATCTTTTATTCAGGGGACCACAGGGCAGAAGGGAAACACCTCTGCAAGAGTGGGAATTCAGGGGTGTGTGGTGTGGCGGTTGTCTTTCTTCTTTGCCCACAGCCCCTCTTTGGGTCATTGAGCTTTACATTACCCCAAATTGTGCCTTTATTTATGTTAATCAGCTACCCACTTCCTTGCAGCCCCTCTGCTTTAGGTCTTTCAACTAGGAAAATGCCCCAAAGGCAGGAGTATATCAGAAACCATCCTGGAGCAGTGCCCTTTGATTTTACCTGTACCTCTTGCCTCACAGCCTGTCATCCGGGGAGCTGATAAAATTCTGCGCCGTTTTTAGATCTCCCAGTCTGCTCATAAAACAATTCCTCCCTCTAATATGATCAGCCTTTCCTTTGCAAGCAGTGGACAGATTTTATCAGATCATGTCTGAAATTAAATTCTCCCTTGATGGAAGAGTGCAAATTAGGGAATTTGTCTAAATCTGTATTCCCAAATCTAAAGAAGCAGAATTATTTTTGCTTGGCTTACTTGAGTTTCTTTCCAAACATACTCTAGCTAGTGAATACTGCACCTTTAAAATTCTCCATTGACCCAAAAAAGCTGCATCCAACTGATTTAAAAAATATTTATCAGTATTTAAATAATGTCTGAGCAGCCTTCTCTGGCACTAATTTTTTCCTTGATGAATGTGTCTAAGATGGATTCATATAGATTTTTTGACAGGTCATAGTTTAAAAGCAAATTCTCCAGGCCACTGAGAGAAATACTTCCTTTTCTTCAAATCTCTGATGTTTAGATTTTTCATTTTAAACTGCATAATACATTAGGAGTTGGTTTTATGAATTCTGTAATCTTAACTTTCAGTACTGGCCCTGAGGTTTTTAAAAGTTAAGCTTCTGCATTCCCTTGAACTGATAGGACTTCTGTATTACTTCAACACACAGGCTGTAAATGTTTTACTTTGATTTAAGGTACATGACAATAAATTAGGGGTATTTATCAAAGGTGCTTTGTTGGAACAGTACAAACCTGCCTAACACAAACCACTTTTGCATAAATTTCTGTATTAACCAAATACACTTAGTGGGATCATGCTGCTTTGATGTTGGCAGTATAGATTTATGGAATATAGGCTTTTTATTTATCTGCCCCATTCACCTCAGAAAACCTCCACACATTCATCAATTAGCTCCATACTTTAAAGATGACATATACGTATCACAGTCGAACTGTTATCAAGGGGAGAGTAAAGGTTTAAATCAGAATTTTTCAAAAATGCGCTTTTGACTTGAAAGCCAAAGCTTCTGTGCATTTTCAAGGTTATTAAATTTATTTGATCAAAAGCAAATGTTTCAATACTTTGTATTCAGTTAAAGTTAATGTCCTTTGGCAGATAGTTTGACTGAATTTGGGTAATACTTTAAACCAGAAAATGATGTTTTTAGAATTGAAGCTTTTAATTTTGGTAAGTGAATATATAATAGGTTAAATAGTCTTTTCTTGTTACTTATGTTTTTATGATTCAAGGTGAGCTGCATCAATGGCTTAGTACATAAATACCTCATGCTTTCTGGTTTCAAGCTAAAAAGACCAGAATATATAAGGTTCAATCCTCAACCTGTGGTGAATTACTTAATCTGTACCAGGGTTGCCTCAGCACTTTGAGGCAAAGCAGGGGACAAAAAGTCAGTTGGCTCTTGCATAGTGATTCCTGCTGCACATACCGGGTGGAACAACATAAAGTTTGCTTCTGATGTTCTCTGGCTTCCCATTGGACTCATATGTGGTCACTAGGATGAGAAAGAGGTGGGACATGAATGGCAATGAAAGCTTATGCCAGCAAGTGCCTGTAATTTGAGGCAAGGAGAAAAGTGGTTAAAATAAAGGTCAAGACTCATTGTGTTAAGTTGAAACATATCAAAATATTTTGCACAAAGCACTCAGAGGAGAATGTAATAGCAATCCAACTTATCCTGCATTATCCTTACAGTAAGGAGAAGCTTTTTGTTACCCTGATACTTCATAGAATCCCTACATCGTGGAAACAGGCCCTTCGGCCCAACAAGTCCACACCAACCCTCAGAGCACCCACCCAAACCCATCCCCCTATAACCCATCTAAAGTACAAATCCCTGAACACTAAGGGCAATCTAGCACAGCCTGCATAATCCACCTAGCCTGCACATCTTTGGGCTGTGGAAGGAAACCAGAACACCCGGAGGAAACCCATGCAGACATGGGGAGTATGTGCAAACTCGATACAGACAGTTGCCTGAGGGTGGAATTGAACCCAGGTCCCTGGTACTGTGCCGCTGAAATATTAATCAAATTGTAGCCAATATTTCTGCTGTCTTCCTCTGATGCCTGCATTTTCTTGTGTCGTAACAAGCATATTATTGTTCTGTCACATTGTAGGAGGGTTGTGAACGCTGAAATATTGTGTGGAATCTTGTGCTGCTTCAAAAGGTGGGAAGAAACAGGCTGGGAAACTCAACTGTGAGCAGGCCAAAAGAAAAAAATCAACTTCCCAATGGTAAGGTGAAACTAAACTATTAATTAGGAAAGGTTAAACGGGGGTCAAGAGTTGGGAAACCCTTTAGCGTGTATTTGCATGTTATGCATGCTAAATGTCAATCCCATCAGAATTAAGTCCCCCCAACCCATATATGGTATCCATGAGTGAGAAATAGGTGCCTTCAGATTTTCAACTGCACAAAAGCGGATGCAACAGGCAATATAGTCAACAAGTATAAGTTGACATCAGTAGTCACTGTCGCCTTCCTCTTTGGAGAGCATTATTCAGTGATATGATGATTGAGCTTGGATAGAGGCACTCAGAGGGGTACCATACAAGGATGCTGGCTAAGGGGTACACTGATTCCAGGGAATGGAGGGAAGGCGTGTATACAGGGATGTGGGAGAGAGGAAGGGTTTTGCATCTTGGGTGAGAGGGGCTTTCTAAGCAGGGATGGTGAGAGAAGAGAGATGGTCCTAAAGATGCTGTCTATGTTGAGGTTCTAGGAGTTGAACTGAGAGTACTACACAACGGAGGGAGCGAAGGGAGGAAAGTGAGATGTAGTAGGGTGGCAGGTTGAAGATAATGGTCAGGCAGTGGATGAGTTTGGGGGTTGGGGTCGGAAGTCACGGAAACAGACAAAACAAGTGATGCGGGTAATGGGACTGGCTAGGGTGAAGTGGGGACTCTAACAGGCTCAGAACAGAGATTGGGCACGTGGGAAGTGATTCATGTAGGATCTGGTAATAGAGGGAGCATTCAGAGTAACAGAAAGATGAATGTTTATATTGGGTGGGTCAAAGCTGATGGAGGAAGTTGCTGGTTGACAGGGAAAGAGTGTAGTGGTTGCTGCAGTGTGTTTTAAATGTAATGGACCTCATTAATTTAATGTCAATACAGCCACAATGAAAGTGGGGAGGGAGGGTCTTTTTGGGTGGGTATAGTTAAAGGTGAATTCCCCACTTGACTAAGGAACATCCGAATTATAGTAATGTATACATGGCTGAGGCAATAAGAAGTGATCTTTTTCGTTATTCTGCAGGATGGGGTGCATAATATGCTGGGGTTTGGGGGTATGGGGAAGGGGGTGTTGGTGATGGCCGAGGTATGCCCTGGTGCAATATAAATCTTCCCATTGGGCAAAATTGCTCAGGGTAGGAGGGAGACTTCAAAGGAATATTGACCAGATTATTCCCTGTAATGGGGAGGCAATGGCCTAGTGGTATTATTGATATTAATCCGGAGACCCAGGTAACATTATGGGAACCCAGGTTTGAATCCTGCCACGGTAGATGGCGGAATTTGAACTCAATAAAAGCCTGGAATTAAGAGTCCAATGATGACCATGAATCCATTGCCGATTGTGGGAACATCCTAACTGGCTCACCAATGTCCTTTAGGGAAGGAAACTGCCATCCTTACTTGATCTGGCCTACATGTGACTCCAGACACACAGCAATGTGGTTGACTCATAACTGCCCTGTAGACAATGAGGAACGGGCAATAAATTCAGGCCAACCACCGATGCCCTCATCCCGTGAATGAATTTAAAAATCAATCTGTCTACAGATAACCCCAGGTAGACACAATGATGGGACAAGCCAACGCAGAACATTTGATAACAATATAACAGCTGTGGAGCAGCCAATGGAGAGACGCCCTAGCCCTGGCGGAGAGCAGCCGCTGGAGTTTCGGCCGGGCGCAGCTGCAAGTCAAGCAACGCAAGATGCTGACATGTTGGGGCCTGTGGTGACTGATCATAAAAACCACGTGGGGAGAAGAGACCTGTGTGGGAACCAGTGCTGAGAATGTTGTGGGATGTGGTAACTCACACATATCAGCTGCTTCACGAAAGCTTGTATCCTCAGGGATTGAGGGGAAATCCGATGTTGGTGATGCTGAAAGAGACAGCTGCGGTGAACTTATATTTGCCAGTGGCTCTTTCCAGGGTTCACCCACAACAGTCTGCCATGCACAAGTGCATCAGGGAGGTGACAGAGGCACATTTCAGTACCATAAATGATTTTGTAACATTCAGTCGTGATCCCAAGAGCCAGAGCAGGATTTGCTCCGGGTGAAGGATTCCCACAAGTGCTAGGGGCAATCAACTCTACACATCATGTAGCACCGAGAGCTCTCTGGGATCAGCTAGATCTGTTTGTGCTCATTCTATGGACGTACAGCAGGCATGTGATTGCAAAAATCAAGTCCTTCAGCCACACTACCAAGGGAGCTCTCACAATGCCCACATCCTCAACGATTTGCAGGTGCCACAAGTGTTTGCTCTAACTCTTTGAATGCCCGGCTGCCATAGAAGACCTGGCTGATGACAGTATCGCAGAACCCACAAAGCATAGCTAAAGAGAGGGATAATGCTGCCCATTTCCCAGTGAGGGCAAGAAAATAGATAAGAGTACTGCTTAAACTGTTTGGATCAGTCAAGCAGAACACTTCTGTATCTGCCACAACAAGTATCCAGGATCATTACAATCTGCTGCATCCCTACACTACTGTGCTCAGCAAAGGGTGGGAGAATTTGCCAAAGGGAGGAAGTAGGGGGGAGGTGATACTGCTGAAGAGCAAGTGGATGGCGCAGATACAACTGCAGCATCCGAGGCAAGATGTGACAAGGCAGACAGGTCCGTGGCATTTTATACCAGCTAGATTCCAGGCTGAGTGCGCGATAAATACTTCGATTAAATGCTGCAGGTTATATCCTGAAATGACAGGTTGTGGGTGCATTTTTGTTTCATCTCATCACTCTTATGTTCTGGTGCCTGCACTAGCTTTTTTTATTTTCCCATTAAAACTGCGAGTATTGTGATTGTGTCGGTGGGCCAAAGAAACATAACTCACTTGAGTAAAATGTGCTGCTCAGGCATCATTGCAGCATCAGTTCCAGGAGTGTGACACTACTTCCATAACACTGTATATTCCTATGACCTCTGTCACCTGGAAGGAAAAATAGTTCAGACTCTAATAAGAATGCTATATTGAAATCGACACATACTCTTAATTTGACTCATGTCCAACTGACACAATCTCCAAATGGGGGTAATGCCTTGCAAAGAACTGTCTTGCGCATACCCCGTCAAGACATGCAAGACATGCAAGACAAGACTGTGCTGCAGGCGCTGCTCAGACTGCAGCCTCACAGAAATGATAATTGGGTGAACACTGAAGGGTGTGTTGCCAAATGCAATCCTAGGCTGCAATTTTATCAATGATGCTCAATGTTCAATTCTACATGCCAAAATACTCAGAGATACTACTACCGACAATGAATACAATAAATAGAATATCCATAAGTCCCCATCCTACAGGATTGATCGGGAATGAAATACAATGTATACAAACATTGCAACATCTCACAGTGTCATAAAATTATAACATATAATAACAAAATTGAGTTAAACATATATTTGAGAATGTTTTTCATATATAGGATTAGGCGCATGTTCCAACCTTCTACCCTGATTATTTCTGAATCTTTCTGCTCCTGCCACTCTGCATAAGTGCAGCCCTGGCAGTTGCAGTTCAGGTGGAAGCTGCCCACTGACAACTGGTGATGACATTACTGGCTGCTCTCTGGGGGTGGTCCAAAGCCTAGAGGACTCCAAGCTGCTGAGGATCTCCTGTAGAGGGAAAAGTGCACCCACCTCAGCCTGATTCGCTAAAGGCAATGTGATCATTGGCAGAGGTGAGGTGGCGAAGCTGGGCACCCTTGGGATGAAATGTTAAGTGCATGGCTGATGTTATTTCTCTGCATGAGTGCCACTTCCCTGACTTCAAAAGCTCCTAGAGGTCAGGATCCTTGCCCACCATTTCTGTGGTCTCTTTGTCTATTAGAGTAAGGAGTGTCAGCTCAGGGACTCCTCTTTCTGCTCACCCAGATTGTGAGCTTTACTCTCCTGCAGACAAAAAGAAGGACTGGGCGTTATCCCACAGGGTGAAAATCTGGTAAATGAGCACAGTATGTTGACAGGATGTTCTCCTCTGCTCATTCTAGTAAGTGTTGCAAATATGTACATCCTGCAATTGGTATTACTTTGCGGACGATGAAGACTTGTGTGAAATCTCACAGCTAGTGTGCAGTGCACTGCACTTTTGAAAAAACATGCTTATGATATCATCACTATATGACAGGAAGTGACCTGAAAGTATAAGGGTCTCAGTCTCCATCTTATTGCAGCCACTTGCAGCATGACACACTAGAGGAAGTAGGCTACAGTTTGTAACTGAAATAATACTAGATCACACACATGAGTGTCTATGATTGGAACATATGTAGATACCAGCTGTTGTAATAAAAGTCTACAGAATCCTTCAATACTATGTTACCCAGTTTTAATTCTTATGTTTCTGGAACTAAAAGAAATATGCCTCACTAGGTACAATTGACCTGCTGAAGGTAAAATATCCATTATTGCATCCACGGCAAATCATTTGGGCTCATCTCAGAATGAGACAAGTTTTCTCATCTATTGCTGAGATCTGGAATTCTAACTCCTGTCTGACATTGCTCTGAACTCAAATATTTACATTGGTGCTGTTTGGGTGAGTGCCAGCTTGCAATGAAAACTAAGTGCCACCTATTCTTGCGTTTTTTTAACAGGTCACTCAGTCACCCTTTTCCTGCAGTTCACCCATGTTCTTCTGGTTGCTTGCATAGATGGACACCTCCATCCAGATTGCCTTGGTCAGGCAGGAAGACCTCCTGTTGCCATTCTGGGAAACAGAACCTCCTGTATTTCCTAGATAGGCTGGAGAAGGACCCGCAATGAGGCATCACTACACTGTGGGACATTTTCCTTCTACAGTACATCATTCTGCACAAGGGAGGCCTGGCAAGAACTGAGGGAATCCAATAGTGAAGAGAAAATATCAGCAGCTGCAAATAAGGAAAATGATGGGGGGAACAAGTGAAGAGATGGCATAAGTAGCTGCAGAACCAAACACGCCATTGAGGTCCCTGGATTGGCTGGGAGTGGAAGCCGAGTTGAGTGCCTTTTAAGTATGGTGCCTGGACCTTCAGCCACTTGAGGCTTCCTTCCCAATCCAACACGAGGTTTGCCATGCTCCTCACAAATGCATTTCTAATTAGCCGACCACCACATAATTGCATGAGACAAAATGTGTTGTCTATGAGTGAACTCACTTATATTCCTGCCACAAAACTTCCAGTCCAGAATGAAAGACTCCAGCTATCCCAGCTACACAATAAACTTCATGAGCAATAGATTCTTCATCCACTTATGGAGATTCAAACCAAGTTATCCATTTTCCTTGAATGGGAGCGATGAGTACTTAATGTACATTTTCAAACCTAACAGCTCTGTCATCGACTTAGGGATTTCCCCATTCTCTTGTGGCTTCAACTTATACCTGCATGGAGAAAGGATCTCAGGCCAACTATCAAGTTATAGACTGTACCACTTTTTAGTCTGTATATTATTGTTGAGAAAATGCTTAAAACCTCGTTTTTGCTTGATAAAAAGAATATGTTTTTTATAAGTTAGGTTTCCACCCAACAAATATTATTTCTATAATCGACAAAATAAATAAATCAAAGTTTTGGCAAAGATCTGTAGCTCGGGTTGTGGGTAAGGTTTTTGACTTGCTTGCCGAGCTGGCTTGTTCTCTTTCTAACTTTTTGTCACCATGCTAGGTGACATCATCAGTGGACCCTTCAATGAAGTGATGTTATTCTACTCCACTTGGAATTTATTAATAAATTTATATAAATTCATTGTTGGCTCCACTGATGATGTTACCTAGCATGGTGATGGAATGTCTGATGAAATGATGATGAAATAAATCCCAAATGCAATAAAACACTTTGAGGATATTGATAGGAAATTAGTCTGAAAGCTGTGCAAGGGAAGAACATTGAAAGAATCCATAACAGGGTCGAAATTGGAGTTGTCAGCTAATGCCTTGGTTTTACTTGTAGTTGCCAAAGCTCAGAAGTAACATACCTCTGGCCTTTGGCATGTGGGATTTTCCTGCATAACATTCATTCAAATTAACTTATATAAGGAAGCTTTGTTTGCATGACCACTGTGCATGATTTTGGTATTTTTTCTTATCTGCTGTATTGTTGAAGCCTGATTATTTCAGGATATTTCAGTCTGTTATCTGATAGAAATTCAAGATACCAGCCTTAAGCATCCTGAAGTAATTTAATCACACTTCAATAACACTAAGGAAAAGAAATCCTTTGAAATCATATAAATCTGGAGAAAGATAAAATTAGGACATGAAACTAGAACCCATGATTGCTGTGTGTTGATTGAAAATGATAATCCAAAAGCTACTTGAGATGGCAAGTGTCTAACTCCAAGCAACCTTGAGCCTAGCAGAGCCACATAAGTAATGACCAGAATTTGAGATTCATATGGGGCCTGGGAGTAGGCTACAGCAGCACAGCAGTAATGATTCCATCGCTTGGCACTATTGAGATTTGCCGACTATTTCTATAAACAAGTAGATTTATCCTTGACACAGCAGAATACATGATCAGCAACCATCAAAATGGAAATGATTTCATTATTGACCATAACACAGTCGAACTTATTTGCCAATGTTTCAATCATGAATTAAGCAGAAGCCTCATTCTGATAACTAGTTTGTATTCCATGGATGCCCATTGTTTTTGACCAATTCACTACGCAGTTGAATCACTGTATTCAAACATGTCGAATCAATATTGAAGCTATTGTAGAATCTCAAGCAATATTTTAGCCCCATCTCTTTGAAGAGTATAATGTACTCTCTCTGAATTGTCCCAAGGAGAAGTATGAACAGCGCTTTCATCGTAAAATGCTCACATTTGGTAGGGAAGCAGTATGACACAGAGTAGCTCACTCACAATTCCCTTATTCAGCCTGTAAAAAAGAAAAATTCTCAACCTTGCTTGTGGGTGACAGCACAAGAACTCACTGTCAAGAAAGTTAGCGCCAATATGCCCTGTCAGACCATTAAAAAGTTAGCCTGGTATTCCCAGATATTGGAACCATGTGTGCTAAGGAATTTTTCTTCTGGTAAGACATTCCAAATATTGTACCACTGCCAAACACGGCGGTGTTAGACTAATTTAAGCAGTATGTTGGAACCATCTCTTAGAACTTTGATCATCTGGAGATCGTTTGTTACAAATTGAACTAACCCAGTCTCTATTTCTGGTGGATCAGATCTCTGGATTTGTTGAATTAAATGCCTCATTTAATACAGTTTGCACATGAAAGAAAGTTACACTCAGGAATCCACCGACAAATATTTCACGTAACCAACTGCTCTCATTTTTATTACTTTTAAACATAATCCATATTACACTCACACTGCTTCTAATAACCTCTGCCCTGTTTAGAGCTTGTGTCTACAGAATTCCGTGTGTTAGGGGGAAAATATCACACAATTATGAGTGTATCCTAACCAGAAACACATTTGTATCATTTTCACAAAACAACTTTTCTGCAGTAAGATATAAAGCTGGATTAGTCTAGGATAGAATTTGCATCTCAAATCCCCGTCATTCAGCATGTGCCACTTCAACATGATCACTGTATCATACACTGTATTATGGTACGTTTTAGTGAAAGAAAATGGAACAGAAGAGTTAAAGATCCCAGCTTCAGAATTTTGCTTTGTGTTGCTTTGCCTGCCATTGCAGAGTGTCACGGGAGTCAGAGTTTAATGAGGTTTTTAAATATTATTAGTTATTCTCCCTTGGCATTCCTCACTGACAAAAGTTTAGAATAATTATATTTCTCATTTCCTTTAACTGACTTGCTGCTTGCCTCCCACTCCTTAGGTATTTTCTGTCTTGCTTTCTGTCTTTCTCTTTGTCTTCATTCTCTCTCTCTATTTATTCCACTTACATTTTTCTTGTCTTTGTACTTTATTCATTTACAAATGTCTTGCTGTTGCCCTATACCATTTATGTTTCAATCAGTCTTTCTCACTGTATAGATGTACTTTTAAAACTCAACAACAACTCCAGCCCCTACCCTTAGCCCCGGCACTGACATGCTCCCATTTCTCCACCCACTCCCACCAAAATATGTGACAGAAGATCAGGGCGGTGGTTAAATTTGGGAATATCTATACATAAAGACTAGGAGCAGGACAAGACAATTCAGCCATTTAATATGATTGTGGCTAATCTTATCTCAGCCTCAACCCTATTTTTCCACCCATTCTCCATAATCCTTCAACCAATCACTAGTTAAAGATCTGTCCATCTCCTTCTTAAATTTTCTCAATCTCCTGGCATCCACCATACTCTGGCGTAGTGAAATCCACAGATTCATGACACTTTGAGAGAAGTAATTTCTCCTACTCTCTACTTTAAATCTGCTATCCCTTACCCTAAAATTATGACCACTCGTTTTAGATTGCCTGACATGAGGAAACATCCTCTCTACATCTGCTTTATCATCCACTTCAGCTCTTATACACCTTGATTAGATCTGCTCTCATTCTTCTAAATACTGGAGAGTATTGGCCTAAACTGCTCAATCTCTCTTCATATGGCAAACCCCTCATCTCTAGAATAAATCTGTGGAATCCCCTGAACTGCATCCAATGCATCTGCATCCCTCCTCAGGCACGGGGATCAAAATTGTACATATTACTCTCGGTGTGGTCTCACTAATGAATTGTACAGTTGCAGTAACATTTTCCTCACTTTTATATTATTTTCCTTTAGCTATAAAGGGCAAAATTCCAATTACCTTCCTTGTTACTTGCTGTACCTGAATGGTTTTCAGTGATTCATGAACAAAGAAACCCAGATCCCCTCACATCAAAGTACCCCAGAACTTAACTTTCCAAAAAATTGTGACTGTTGTTTTGCTATTAAATTCTGTATTCACAGCAAACAGTTGTCCTTGTTCACTACTCATTATAAATATTGGAATCTATGTGTCTCTGTCTGCATCTATATACCTGGCTCACTTTATGCCTATCACATACTTTCCATGTGCCTGTTTGACTTTAGTTTGCTTTCTTTTTCTTGCCTTTCAAGGTGACTCAGAAGCAAAGTAAGATGTGGACAGAATATTGATCTCATCACCCGCTGGTGTCACATTTTAACAAGTTAATGAAAGGGAGCAGAAATTGGAGTTTGAGGAAATGTGTATACGTGAGAGTGTGGAAAATGTAAGATTTGGATATTAGGGTGAAGCTTAGAAGAGGAGAGACCATGGCCACAGTGGGAGACCTATTCCTGCAAACTGATAATTCATATAAAATTAGATCACCCTTAGTGACGATGTAAACAATGATTGCCCCAATCTTGCAGCAGTATGACAATTGTCTGCGGTAAGTGTTGCTGACAAATGCTTCAGAAACTGACAGCAATTCTTGGACTCTGCATATATGCAATGAAAAAAGGATGTCCAAAATTTACTGTCAGAGATTCTGTGCTTCCCTAAAGGGTATGCTATTATAATATTTCTAGCATGCAATTGATCCTGCAAGCTATAAATGTGGAGAATCTACTCTGCTACCGTCACCTTCTTGTGCTGCATTGGTAGTGTCCATTTCTCTGAAACAAGAGGCTTGAGGTCAAGTCCCATGTGCTTCAGCGGTGTGTAATAGCATCTCTAAATAGGCTTATTAGGAAACAGCTCTTCACTGTTTTGGTATTTGTCTCACTATGAAAGACATCAGA
Source organism: Ginglymostoma cirratum (assembly GCA_024137785.1). NCBI lineage: Eukaryota > Metazoa > Chordata > Chondrichthyes > Orectolobiformes > Ginglymostomatidae > Ginglymostoma > Ginglymostoma cirratum. The sequence continues at coordinate 39,569,672 of JAHRHZ010000222.1, read as the reverse complement.
TATGTGCTGATTGGATTGTAACTGGAATTTTAATGGCTCACTAAGTTCATACGTACAACCATACAACTACACTGGACATGAGAAAACATTGATTATCATGTATGTCCATAATGATTAAAAAAATTACATATATTTTTAAAGTAGTTTTTAAAAACATTGTTCATAATATTTTGGCTTCTATCTGAATGCTTTGTCTATTTTTCCAGTCGATTTTAAATAGGTGAACCAGGTTCTCAAAACATATGAGCATTTATTATCATTTACTCCCACTGTCCCCCATAATCTCTACTCCTCCTCCTAATGAAAAAAAGTATTCAAATTTATGCTGTTCAGGTAGTTATGCCCTTTCAGGTTGCTGAAGTGACTGACGGAGAATCTAGCAACTGTTACTGAAACTATGTGGCTCGAACCAATGGAACTTCGAGCTATGCTGTTAGTCTATGCTGTAGTCAGGATGTGGTGGCAATGCATTCACATGTTGTAGTGACTGTTACAACCATCAACTGCCACTAGTGATAAACTCTTATGGTCCTGTTGTCAATGTAGTGAGGACATTTGCCAACTCTTTATTGACCCTCCTGTTTGGGTATGATTAGCCTTTCCTTTGGGCTTGAAGTGTTCTAGGAAGGTGCGGTTGTGATGGAAGCAAGTCAAACCATTGTGGCAAAAGCATTCAGATGAAAGCTAAACTAAGTAGGTCCACAATGCTTGAGGTGATTGGCCAACAAGTCTGACTCACTCATGGAATCTGAAAAGATAAATCTGTCACTGAACTGAGACTTTTTTCCCAGTTGGCTCCAGAAAGAACTCAAGTCAATGGCCAAACAAAAAGCTTGTGCCTGCTTATCTTTTATTCTAAAGTATAGTGAGCCTGTGCAAACTAGAACTCTATCACCATAATGACTTTAAACTGCCATTTTTCTAGTTTTCCAACTAATGTAGGTTTGAGGGCTATGTATTACATGAGTGTTGAATTGTTAGTTGAAACATTCTGATCTTTTGGACCGAGCCTGTGCTGTCTGTGTGCTTGCCTTTACGAAGCTTGTATTGTGGAAATGTTTCATGTGGTTTGGGTTTTATTTGGTTTACATTGGTTTAATTGCTTAGTGAGTTAAATATGCAAACATTAAACAGTGCCATTCTGTGTTACACATAAAAGAGTTTATTTAAATCCAACCAGCCTTGACTGTTAGCAGTAGGACAAAAATTATAAAATTGAAAATCATGGGAATGCGCAAGTGAAGCAATAATATTATGCTTCATTAATAATATAGCTTAGTAAAATTACATTACCATTAATATTAACAATATTGGTCAATGTTTATCTCCTTGATGTACCATAAACATAATATATTAATTAGCAAATACAAATTACACAAACATGATACATAATGAATAAAAATTGCCTCAGGAACTGTACTGTACTTTCATGAGAACTGTTGATCTTTACATCAACTGCTTGACCCTTTGATGTTGTAAATGTATTTCCCACTAGGACAGCTCTCACTGATGATGACCACAACTTGTCCTATGGTCATCATCCATGTCCCACACCCATCCCACTGCACAGAGACCCCCCACAATCATCACTTACTAACCCCCTCTCCATTCTGAGAGACAAACCATTGTGCACTTGGGACTGAAGGCTCTCCAGGCTCAATGTGAAATGAACAGCAATTGTAGCTTCTTTTACATTGTCAGAAGTCACATGACACCAGGTTATAGTCCTGATGAAGGGGTTGTGCTCTGAAAGCTTGTGTGATTCCAAATAAACCTGTTGGGCTATAACCTGATGTTGTGTGACTTCTGAGTTCATCCACCCCAGTTCAACACCTGCACCTCCACATCATGGCTTCCTGTATGTTGCCTTAGCTAATAGTTATTATTGAAGTACTGACCAGGAATCAATCTTGGGGCTTTCTAGTTTGTTTAATTGCTATCATACCAGCTAATATACCTTTAAAATGCAATCCATCACCCTGTTATAAGTCTGACAAAACACTGAGACACCATATGCATTAGTCTGCTCTTTCACCCATACTGTATGAAAACAAGTTAGTATTAGATTTTGTTGCACAGTTCAATGTTTTATGTTGCAATGTGGTTTCAGAATACCAGTGGAGACTGTGGCATTGTCTGGATAGATAATCCAGAATCCCTGGCTTATGGGCTGGGGACATGGGAGCTGCTGGAGTTCAAACACAATTAATAATAAAAAAATGTCAGGAGTTGAAAGATAGCATCAGTAATGGGACCAGGAGATTATCACTGATTGTCTTAGAAACCCACCTGGTTCACAAATACCCTGATATGATCTACGTGCAACTCCAGATCCACAGCAATATGGTTGAATCTTAACCATTGAAGTGGTTTAGCAAGCCACTCATTTCAAAGACAATTAGAGATGGGCAACAAATGATGCATCACCAGCAACACTGACATTCCATGAAAGAATAAAAAATACAAGCATAAGCGTGTCTTCATGATGGCTTCTACTTAAGTGCAGTATGGTATAATGCCTGCTAAGGACTACATTCTGTATATTTACAGCAAGCTGCCACATTGAAGTCAGTGAAATAGCACCAAAAATTGGATATAATGACCCAGACACTGCCATTTCCTGACTGGTGGATGACTAAAAATCCATCCTCAATAATTGGAGGGAATAAAGTGGACATTTTTTTCAATGTGTCTGGGCAATAAAAGGAGTAATTTTACACTCCTGATAGAGAGCCATACTTGTTAGAACATGGACCAGAGATAAATCAACATTGTAGATATGGTTTTCTGGCAGTGCTTTCAGCACAAATGGCTTACTCTTACAGATACAGGTAAATATCATGCTTAGATACATGTAGCACCACTTGCCCCTGAAATCAACTTTTACATGTTCCCAAAGAAGCCCTCACAGAAAGGAGTTGCTGTACTGCACAGTAATTCTTAGGTGCTGCAGAAAATGCTGCTGTTCAACTTACTTAGAGACAGAGCAGCAAAGTGTACCATGTTAAATAATACAGTGAAATATCAACTTGTAGGGATTCTCTTCATTTAAAAAAAATGATGTTGATGAAGGAAACTGATTGTGGTAAGTTTAAATCAAAATCTGGGCACACAGATATAAGGTGCTGCTGCTTCTTAAATATTCTACACTCTACCTCCATGTTTGATAATCCTTTGTATATTTTATATTCTCTTTTCACCAAAGAATAGGCCATTCAAAATCTTTATCCTGTTTCTGAAAGCTATAGACATGCCTTCCTGCATGGTAGTGCAATCTCCTAGACAATATCATCAGAATGCACAGCATTTTAAAAAAAAATTTTCATAATGTAATCTGGTTCTTATTTCTGAAAGGAGACAATCGTTCATTCCATATATGTAAAGATAACTTGACATACTGCTTAAAGCTTGGGCTGTAAGTTGGAAAGCACTGATAATTTTAAACTGAATTAGAAAGACTCGTTTGAATGGTACTAACAAACATGAATTCCACTAATATTACTACTAACTCAGTGAGTCATCGAAGATTTATATAATTTTTGAAATGGATACTTCTGTATTTCTTATTGTAGGTAGAAGGAGAATAGAAGTAATTATAAGTTTGTGATTTATACTTCACTTAGTGCACAGGGAAAACTGTCCAGGGTCCCATTGTTATTCACTGACCCCTGCTGGAGTGGTGTGAATGTGGACAATCAAAGGTTTGGTCTCAGCTCGAGGAGTTTTGCATCCTAATGGTTATGCAATGCACATGCTTAAAATTCATTTTTGGAAATAGTTATTTGGACAGTGTGTCAGAAGGATGACAATGCCCATGCAACTATATTCCAGCATCAATCACGGGCTGTAGGCAACCAGGGGCAAAGGAAGGGAATTAAACAAAATAAAAACACCAAAACTCCGTGTAATCCCAACAGAATCTGACTGGAGTTAGAGCATAGACCAGAAGCTGTTAATGCTAGTTTCTACCTTGCGTTAACTTTCCGAAATTACCTCATTCAGAACAGAACCTCCATTCTGTCTCTTAAAAAACCATTGAGATCAGGTGATACTAGGACTATGGGAGGGTTTGGAATTTACAAAAAATTCATGAAACATCCACTTCCTCAGCCACCAATGCTCAGAGGCAGCAGTGTATATTATTTACAAGATCCACTGAGAAAATTCATCAAAACTATTAGACAGCACCTCCTAAGCCCATGGCCACTTCTATCTAGATGAACAGAGGCAGATTTCCCCTCCAAGCCATTCACCATCCTCACTTGGAAATACATCAATGTTCTTTCACTGTTGCTGGCTTATATCCTCCCTACGGGCATTATGGATTCACCTACAGCACAGGAACTGCAATAATTCAACATGCAGCTCACCATCACCTTCTCCAGGGCAAGCAAGAACGGGCAATAAATGCTGGCCTAGCCAGTGATACTCAGATCCCACGAGTGAATTAAAAAATAAGTTCCTTTACCACAGGCCACCCGAAGGACCTGACATGTAGGTGTGGAAAGTGAAATCTGGCTTTTGGGTGACCAACAGATAGTTGTGTGATGGATCAGGGTCAAGAACTATCTCTTGCTCCTTGAATATTTGTCAGTACGAAATTATCTTAGATATTCGAGAGGGATTACTTTGGTCCACTGTGAAAGCTTACATTTTCTTCTAGAAGGGGTACCATGCCACCCCTCACTACAACCCCTCCAACTTCCAAATACCACAGGTAGCCTGAAGCATCTTCCAACTGACTCTCTAGCTGTTTCTCTAGCAAAGCAACTCAGACACACATCCTCAGGTCATGCTAATTGACTGACATATAGGGTAAGACTGGATTGGTTAGGACTATATTCACCAGAGTTTAGAAGAATGGGGGGGATTTTGCAGAAACCGTTAAAATTCTGACAAGATTAGTCAAGATAATGAAGGAAGGATATTCTCGATGATCGGGATTCCAGAACCAGGGGTTATAGTCTAAGGATAAGTGGTAGACCTTTTAGAACAAAGATAAGGAGGAATTTCTTCACCTAGAGAGTGGTGAGTTGTGTGCCTATGAAATTCTCTGCCACAGGAAACTGTTGAGGCCAAAACATTGAAGATGCTCTGGAAAGGTGTAGGCATATTTCTTAGGACTAAAAGGGTCAAATGATATGGGTGAAAAGCAGAACAGTGTACTGAGTTGGATGATTAGTCATGACCGTATTGAATATCAGAGCAGGCCCAAAGGCCAGAATGATCCTATCTTCTGTGTTTCTAAACCATCTAATGCTCCCATGAACTATAGAGGAGTCAGTCATAAAAGCCAGGCACAAATAAACTTTGATCCTTGTACACATCTGTGATTTTCAGACCCAATTTGTTCAAAAATTAGCTGTTGAAAGAATTGTGTTCAGCTTCTTCATAAAGGTATATGTCAATACAGAATGTTTTTGACTACCCCGACTTATGAATGTCCGAATTATGAAAGTTCGTACTTACAATCCACACATAATTTTAAAATTTAAAGACACAACATATGACCATTCACTGTAACTTGTGAACAAATTGACTTGCTAATGGACTCCAGAATAGAACTCGTTCACATCCCAAGGATCTTCTGTATAAAGACTATCATGTCACTTATATGAGAGGTCGCTGAACTGCTTTGATGGTTCAGTTGATAAATATACCGCCATAATAAAACTATGATCAAGGCTTAATCTGTGAACAAACTTCTGCCAAGATGGCACCACAGTTACTACTTGGGGGTTGGTTAGCTCCCTTGGCAGGAAGACTGATTTGGGATACGGGGTAACACCAACAGCATGGGTTCAGTCCCCAAATCAGCTGAGGTTACTATGAAGGAATCTTCTTCTCGACCTCTCCCTTTGCCTGAGATGTGGTGACCCTCATTTTAAACAATCGTCAGATGTCTCTCTCTGATGAGAGAGTGGTCCTCTAGGATTATGGTGACTTTACATATGTAGTTGCTACTATTGGTTACTTCTGCCCGGAACTAGGGAAGAAAATCACCTTGTGGTACTGCATTTGATTGCTACTCAATGATCTCTTCTGAAAGGTGTGCATCTGAACATTTGATTGTGAAGCTTTAAGATTGACTTTTTTGATGATACTTTCTCATTGATGCCACCCAGTCCTGCTTCTTTGAACCCTGAAGACTGGAAGAAAGAAAATTGGAGGAAAAAGTGTCTCCATTGACTTTGATACAGTATGTATAAAATCTTAAGGGAGAACCATGTTGAAAAACCACTTGATAAGCAGAAACATCTAAAATAACTTCTATTCCACTGTTATTCATTATACATAGTATGATGCTTTCTAACAAGCAGTTCCTAGTAGTCTAACGATAAGTTTCAGCTTTGAGATGGGGCACAACGATGAAATCAGTTTCTAAGAAGCAACATCAGTTTGATCTCGCTGAGACAGATACAATTTAAAAATCATTCTAAAAACCCCTACACTTTTTCTATCTTTGCTCATCAGTTTAAGGCACCGCAGTTTTATGTTTAGTAATAATGGAATAACAAGTTACCCTTCTTTTTATTTGGCTGCAGTGGTAAATCCTACAGAGCAAATTATACGATTCTTCTCCAACCAGTGATACACTAAGCACATTTCCTGTTATTATTACTTGCTGAGAGATGATCATACACCACCGAAAATATGGGAGCTTGCATTTGTACTTATATTGTGGCTGGAGATTCATATCTGGCCTGTGATGCTAAAGGTGGAGATGATGACATGAATTCAAGCTTACATAATAATTCAGAAAAAGAAAAGTTGTCTATTGAGTAAAATGTATTCCATATGTTTTTTGTTAGTAATGAATGAAGCATTCTTTGTCTGCCTCAATAAAGCACCCATTGAATGAAAATGCTTTTCAATGGGTGATGAACAGACAGGGATTGACACAAGGTCACGTAGTACCATTGTATGAGTCTTGACCTGGGTAAAGTATAAGGCTGTACTTCACATATTATGATTTTGCCAGTGAATTTAACTATTCTGTCAGCATAGGGAATCAATATTCTACGTTATCTCATGAATTGGACTAATGAAGAATTGAGAAGCATTTGAAGGCTCCTGATGTACTTACAGTTTCATGTTGTCTATGGAATAATGGATTATTTTGCATCAGAACTGCTACTGTGAAGTCAACATCAGTGGCAAACCACTCCAAACAAATAAGGCATTGTTATTTGAAAATAAGAGTAACAAAAATACTTGTGTCTGTGACCTATAGGTATTATTGATTTCAGGGTATGAATACACTGGACCTTTCGTCACTCAGAGTTTATGAGCATGTATCAAAATAAATATGGCCATCATGAGTTGTTCAGTCCACTGTACTCAAAACTTTATGTTCATTGTTGCTGTTTTCACCTGTTAACATCAACTATTTTCCTTCAGCTGTTTGTCTGGTATATTTCACATTTAGATTGAAGGTGAGACATATATTACAAGTTACTAGGCTTTTGTCCTTTCAAAACAAACATACACAAATAAATTATTCTGAACATTTTAACGTTTTGAATATTAGGTAAAAGATTTACTTTCATTGTTCAGGTTGATTAGTTTGCAATCTACTTGAAATTAATTACTACTATAAACTCTTCTTCCTCAGGTGGCTTAGGAAATTCAGCATGTCCGTAAGGACCCTCATCAACTTTTACAGATGCACCATTCAAAGCATACTGTCTGGGCGCATAATGGTCTGGTGTGGCAACTGCTCTGCCCAGGACTGTAAAAAACCACAGAAGCACAGCCCAAACGATCACAGAAGCAAACCTCCCTTCCATGTACTCCATTACACTTCTCGTTGCCATGGAAAGGCTGCCAACGTCATCAAAGACCCCTCTCACCCCAGGGTAATGCTCTCCTGCAACTTCTTACATCAGGCAGAAGATACAGAAGCTTGAACACACACACCAACAGGTTCAAGAACAGCTTTTTCTCAGCCATTATTAGACTGCAGAATGGACTGTTTAATTTCACATGATGTTGATCTCGTTAATGATGACCTTGCTTTGCTCACCTCCTGTGCAGTGTAACCTGTATGTCTCAGCTGTCTAAGCACGCTATGAGCTGTATACCCTTGCTTGCTACCATCTGCCTGTACTGCTCGCAAACAAAGCTTTTCATTGTACCTAGGTACAAGTGACTACAATAAATCAAATCAAATTAAATAAATTGATTACAATTACACAAATTGACATGAGATGAATCTAATAATATTAATTGGAATGGTGCTTCATAGAGATGCTTTGATCTTAGAGTGAAAGGAACTAGCAGAAGAAGCATTGAGAACCCAAGAAAATGAATGGCAAATGATTACGAATATGAATGGACAGTAGAATATTGATTATGTGGCCTATTAGGAACAATGTGAGATGAATGTAAGAAATGATCAGAAGTGCATCTGTTATGCAAACTATTCCTTTACTAAATCAGCAATAACAAAAGAAACTGCTTAAAATGTTGTTTATAATATGTGTAAAAGTATATCTTTACCCAGGTTAATCAAAGTATTAAATTCAAAGCAAGGTTTAAATAAGAGCTGTTTTACTGGGATTCATTGCTATAGCTTTGAAACCAAAAGTCCATTTTAATATTCACATCAGTCTATAACCATCAGGGAACTAGCTTTTCTTAAATGCCATCTTTTCTAAATCTTTCTTTCATTCCCAGCAGCCCCCTCAGGGCAAGTTTCATCACAAGATAATTTGTTTAATCCTTCCTTTTGATTAACAACCACATCAGCAAACAACTTAAAGAGAGCTGGCTTATATGAAGTCTAGACAACAATAAAATAAATCATATTCTTTTCCAAAACACTCTAGTCTCCTCAATATTAAGTAAGACTTTTAAGTTAATGATAAAATTAATTTGCCCATTTTGGTAATGAATTCCAAAGGTTAATCTCATATGAATTATATTGTACCACATTCCTGGCCTGTGAGCCATCAAAGCATTCAAAAAAACATCAAGTGACTGCCATTTATTATTACCAACGTACACAGTGGCACCAATATGAGCATGCATCTGCAGCAGCGATAGTAGCAAGTGTGGACCCAACGGCAAGAGATGACGCCAGAGCATTGCGACTTCAATGTTGGTGGGCCCAGCGGAGGGCAGCGTAGGTGGTTGCAGCAGCTACACCAGCGATGGTGCCTCTGAAGTCCGCACTAGTTCAAAGGGTTACATTCTCGCATTGGTTCAGGAAGGCTGTGACCTCTGATACTTCAAAAGATTCCAAATAGGCAGCATTGGCGAGGCGGGCCCAGTGGCGAATAATGGCGTCAAAGCATGGTGACTTCAACATTGGTAAGTCCGGTGCAGGTGGTGGCAAGGTGCAGGACGTGAGGTGGTGGTGATGGCATTGGTGGTGGCACCGCAGCTTTGGTGGATTCAGAGCAGGCAGTGTTGTTGAGCCCAGCACAAGACTCATGGTGGTAGTGAGGGTGACATGGACATTTTATTTTCTGTTTATTTCTATTTCTTCAATTTCAGCTCTTGTTTTTAATTCTAACTCTTGTGTTTTAAGATGGCGCTGGAGAGTGGCGGCTCTGTACGCTATTCACTGTGCTCCGGTACTTGGGTACACATGGCAATAAAACCTTATCTAAATCTGTGGTTGGTTCGCTCACCAAGCTGGCTCGTTAGTTTGCAGATGTTTCATTACCCTCTTTCTTCACTTTGGCGCAACTCTGGGTTGCTGCCGCGTGTTGTGGTTTGTTTGAACAGTGCTTTTACACAATCAAAACCGAAAGAACTGCAGATGCCGTAAATCATGAACAAAACCAGAAGTTGCTGGTAAAGCTCAGCAGGTCTGGGAGCATCTGTGAAGAAAAATATCAGAGTTAACGTTTCAGGTCCAGTGACCCTTCCTGATGAAAAACTTCACAGATGCCGCCAGAGCTGCTGGGTTTTTCCAGCAACTTCTGATTTTGTTCAGTGCTTTTACGCAATTCTGTTTGTGGGTGTTGGAGTGGCTACTGTTGAAATTTAAGACTTGATCCTTGTGTGTGACCTTTCTGTATACTTTGGTCAGAAATTCCCCATTGGCCCTGCATTCTGCCATCACATCCAGGAATGGGAGCTGTTTGTTCTTTTCTTCTCCTCTGGTGAAATTTATGCCAGTGAAAATCTTGTCTGTAAGTTGGTGTGTTTCTTCTGGTTTAGTCCATTTGATGATGACAAAAGTGTTGTCCACCTATCGGATCCCTAGTTTGGATTGGATTTGTGGAAGGGCAGTGCTTTTGAGGGTAATGAAATGTTTGCAAACTAACGAACCAGCTCGGCGAGCGAACCAACCACAGCATCCACAACCCGAGCTACAAATCTACTCAAGAGCCTAGTCTAAATCTAAAAGCCCAAATTTGAAAGATAGGAATTTACTATGCTTTTCTATCTGTCATCATTTGTTTTAAACCCACATGATTTGGATTGAAAGTGGCATAAAGTCTGAACAAATTGCATATCTTTATTCCACTTATTTTTGAGTGCACTAGTACTAACACTCAGGACTTACCACAGCACTTTACAGTGAATGAAGTTCATTTGAGGTGTAACCGGTATTATACTGTCAGGAAATGCCACAGTCAACCTGATTTTGAATATATCTATTAAACAATCACTAACGTAATGTTATTAACAAAGTTGGAAAATGCCACACCACTAGTTTGACTGAAGTTCACTCTGTTTCTCTCCTTCAGTGATAAATGGCCCAATGCTATTAGCTGTTTACAGTGAAACCTCCACAATAAACATCCATTTACAGATGAATGTGGAATGTAGATGCTGGGGGTGGAACGACATCAATTTAGATATGACTATTATAAATGTTGGTAAATTTAAACAGTTATCTATTGCCAAATATGGTCCCTAGTACTTATGATTTCAATATTTCAAACCCAGCAATAGACATTAGAGAATAAAGTGACAATTACAATATCAGCAAGAAGCAAGTGAATGCTGAGTACTTTTGTTTATCCCAGCCACATTTGTGCAGTTGCTCCATAAGATGTCTTTAATGTTTAAATATTGCACCCATTGAAAAACATCCCCAGCAAATCTCAGTGTTGTGCATGCTGAGTTTATACTGACCTCCTTTGTTTAACTTGCAAGTCATCTGTTTCATAAATATTGCATTTTCTGAAGTAAATATATTTGCATGCTGTAAAACTGAAAGAGAGCAAGTAACAGCTTGATTTCAGTGACCCCTTTTCTTTGCTCAGCATGATCAAAGGATTAGTGACAAATGCAGTTGAACATGTCAGCAATCTTTTGGCACTGCTAATTCTCTGAAGTTTCCAAACAGCTTTTATTTGAACTGAATATCGATTGTCAACATTAAACCTACCAAACCAAAACATCTGTTTTTAACTTATGCCTTGTATTGTTTTGAGAAGAAACAATAGCGCCACAGCTTAAAATCTGACCAAAAGATGTGAGCACCAACTTTACTCAAAGCACAAAAATGAGCACTACCTAAGATTTGATAAGTGAGCAATTTGCGTGAACACAACCAGAGTAATTTTTGAAGAGCAACCAACATTTAACGTTACTCAGAGAGACAGGTAAAGCTGTTAAAATAATACATGAATAAACATGGCTAGTCTGGTCCAGCATATTTGAACCAACGGCTCCCTTTTTGCCATGATGTTTATGAGTGGGATCTTCCCTGAAAAACATGGGCAATGGCGGGTCAGTTGGGAAAAGATGGCTAGATCAGAGAACTGAGATTCTCAACATCAAGAAAAACAACTTCCATTTGCCACCCAAAGTTTTATCAATGAGATGAGAATTTCACTATTTAGCAGCAAGGGATGTCACTTAGATTACCAGGCCAAGTCTGCAATTAACTCTGTGTCAACTCCATCTTCATCCAAACTGCAAATGCTTGATGGAAATAAACAATGGTTACTACCATACCTGAGGCAGTTGAGGTAACTTTTGTCTGTCTGAGACAGTGAGTTCTTCTTATGAGTGATGTGAGACCCTTTAGTGGGGTGATTGTAATCAAGCTCTCACACCGTACAGGTTAAAAACATATATAATCATAGAATTCTGCATGTGAACTGTGTACAGTGACCAATTATGTGAGATACAAATCCTAACCACAAGCAATCTTGACCATGTCATTGGTCATTGCAGATGGATCTCGGTCATCTCTGTAATCACAGGCAATGTTAGAAGTCACACAATTCACAAAGACAATCCTAGGTCTCACAGACTACACAAGTGCAGAAAGCTGATTTTCCTCTCACATCAAACTGTAGGTATTTGACAGCATGTTCTTATATGTAATGTTGCCTTTCTTGGTTGATGTGGGCATGAGGTGGGAGAACTTACAACTTCCTCCTATATGTGCACGACATAGTTTGTGCTGCAAACATCAGAATAAGGTCCATTGCGTCAAAGGGCCTCATATAGATATTCCATGGACCCCTTGTTGGAGTCTTCCATGTCCTATTGTATCAAGGTCTATAGCAAATGGTCACTTGCTTATCATGCAAATACCGAGCGTTCACATTACTAAAGACCTGGTCTGTTTCTGATATTCCTCACACGGACTCGTTGGAACTGTAGCAAGTGGATGCAGCTACAGTAAAATTATTGTTGTTTTTACCACAGTGCAATGAAAGTGGAGAGAGATTGAAAAGGAACAAATGCATTAGCAGATCCAGGATGAGCAGCAACCTTCAGGGGCTGCCAAGCAGTCTCCCCATGAAGACATTGTAGTTAAAGGTCCTTTCAGGATGAAGTGGATATACAGGAGTATATTGTCCTCAGTTCTCCAGATGCAGTGCTGCTGCAGACTGTGGACGCCTGGGGACACCATCACAAAGTTGTGCTGACTGCTGAGGTAGGACTTGTGACCAGAAGGGGTAGGAGACACGGTGTCTCAGTGGTTAACACTGCTGCCTCATAGCACCAGGGACCTGGGATCGATTCCAGCCTTGGGCGACTATCTGTGTGGAGTTTGTACATTATCCCCGTGTCTGTGCGGGTTTCCTCTGGGTGCATCAGTTTCCTCCCACAGTCCAAAGATGTGTGGATTGGCCATGCTAAATTCCCCATAGTGTCTCCGGTAGGAAATGTAGGGGTTGGGATGCTTTTTGGAGGGTTGGTATGGACTTGGTGGGCTGAATGGCCTGCTTCCACAATGTAGGGATCCTATGAGACCATCCCGTCCTGGTGAATGTTGACCTGATAGCTGCACTAACATTCTACACAACAGGCTGCTTCCAAGCACCTACTGAAGACCTTTGTGAGATCACTGTTCCAGTGCACAAGTACTCTGTTCCATTACAGAGTACTGGGCTAACGGTAAGATTCTTGGTAGTGTGGACGAACAGAGAGTTCTTGGTGTCCATGTGCATAGATCCCTGAAAATTGCCACCCAGGTTGATAGGGTTGTTAAGAAGGCATACGGTGTGTTAGGTTTTATTGGTAGAGGGATTGAGTTTCGGAGCCAGGAGGTCATGTTGCAGCTGTACAAAACTTTGGTGCGGCCGCACTTGGAGTATTGTGTACAGTTCTGGTCACCGCATTATAAGAAGGATGTGGAAGCATTGGAAAGGATGCAGAGGAGATTTACCAGGATGGTGCCTGGTATGGAGGGAAGGTCTTATGAGGAAAGGCTGAGGGACTTGAGGCTGTTTTCGTTAGACAGAAGGAGGTTAAGAGGTGACTTAATAGAGACATACAAGATGATCAGAGGATTAGATAGGGTGGACAGTGAGAGCCTTTTTCCTCGGATGGTGACGGCTAGCACGAGGGGACATAGCTTTAAATTGAGGGGTGATAGATATAGGACAGATGTCAGAGGTAGATTCTTTACTCAGATGGTAGTCAGGGCATGGAATGCCTTGCCTGCAGCAGTTGTAGACTTGCCAACTTTAAGGGCATTTAAATGGACGTTGGATAAGCATATGGATGATAATGGAATAGTGTGGGTTAGATGGGCTTCAGATTGGTTTCACAGGTCAGTGCAACATCGAGGACCGAAGGGCCTGTACTGTGCTGTAATGTTCTATGTTCTATGTTCTATCTCTCAATACTCAATGCATAAATATATCAAGGCTGTTATCGATGTCCTTTGTTCCGGGTCACACTACCTCATCTCATTCTCCTATGAATAGGTTATCGCTGCAGCTTGAGGAGGGCTTTGGTTCACGATAACATCGGCCACAAGGCCATCAGCTGGCTTTAGGCAAGAGGAAGGGAGATCAGGAGGCAGGCAACCAAGGTCTTCATCAATGAAGAGCATCAGAACATCAGCAAGTATTCATAACATGCCCCACCACCTCCAGACATCTGCAATGCAATGTCCAGAAAAGTCTTTCCTGGGAGGCAATCACTATTCTGTATGTTCTCTTACATCAAGACCTGCAGCACTATGACTTTGGAGGGTGTTCCATGACAGTCACCCTCAAAGTAACTGTGGCCCAAAACACCAACACCGGTAGGCTGTTCCAAATTTCCACAGGGAACAGTTCTGTCCTCATCTCCCAGAGAGACCTCGTGACAAATGAGACTTAGAAAGTTCCAGCTGGAAAGGCCGTTTAAGGCCCCTGCTCATGTGTAGGGTTGGATCTTGTTTTACAAGGTCTATCGCCTCAGGACATGGCTCTCGACATTAGTGGTCATACTCAAAGCCAAGTGGAGGAGTGTTTCCACACCAAAAATGCTCAACAAAGGATAATCATAGGAAAGACCAGACAATTGCTGAAGGTATGTTTCTAATGCCTTGACTGGCCCAGAAGGGTTTTACAATACCTGCCACAGAGGGTCTCCAGGATCATCATCACCTGCCATGCTTTACACAATGTAGCATTGCAAAGACGAGAAGAAGAATTGCAAATGGAGGATTGTGGAGAGTTTATGATCCTCCTCAGATGGGGTGACAGGGAAGCTCATGAGGAAAAGAACAGAGATCTCATGTGCCACCTCATCTTCAATCTTTTTGACCACAGGTGAAGCATGCAGCTGGCCATTGTTTCATCACCTGCAAAGCTTTGCCTGGTCTGACTGTGCACTCACCTCTGCCAGCATCCATTTGCAACTACCTCACCACAGCCGTCCTCTACACCTAGAATGCCAAAAGAATTGTACTGTTCTCACATGGGATGAAAGTGGATAACTCCCATCCACCCACTTCCCAAGGATATAAATTTTGCATAGACACACAAGTCAATGAAATTACTATGAGCCACATGTACAGCCATGCTGCATTGTCTTTAGCATACAATTCATGCCACACACACTACCATCTAATGAAGACTGACCTCTAACACATACCACACTAACGCCCACACCAGTGAGATGTCACTCAGTCCTCTTCATCAGGCAATGGCAAACACAATGTAATATGTTTTCTGAAGGAGGAAATCCCGATAAATGCTCACAATTGCCAACTGAACAGTTGGCTTAACACCTATGCCACTATTCTGCCTGCAATGTGTCTGAAGTTTTCTCTTACATCTCCAATGCCTTGGTGGGACCTTGATATTAACAGCTGATGAGGAGTCAGGCTGCTGCCAGCATTATCCTGTAGATGATGACTTTGGCACACATCCTCTGGTGGTCACAGACCTTCAAAGTCCTGACGTACTGGGGGATTCTAGGATGGATTTAGGAGCAGCCTACTCAGCATTCATGTCGGAGGCAGTGGTGTCACCAGTTGAGGATACGAAACATTATCACACACCCTCGGAGAGTCCTGAGAGGATGCTGTTGGGCCTGCTATCTGACACTTCTTCGTCATCTCGGGGCGCAATGACACCTCTCTGTATCCCCCATGAAAACAAGACCCTAGGGGGAATTCTACTGCCTCATTCCCCTCTTGTTGCACAGAGCCCATGACCAAAACAACAGAATCTAGGTCATTCAGGATTATGGGTATTTTGCTAGATCTAGCTCTCCATGCAGTCTCCAACCTCTCCATGGAGGAATCCATGCACTCACATACTCAAGTGTTAGCAGAAGTCAAGATGTGGATGGACTCCTCCACCTTCTTTCCAAGGTTCTGAATAGTTTGTGTGATCTCTGCCAGATTTTCCCCTATTTGTGTTGAATCCCCAAGAATCCACAGCTTATCATGGCTGAGACCACAGGCTCACCCATCAGTCTTCAGCTCCAAGCTTGGCCCTGATTCCCAACAGTTCTCCCCCTGTCAAGGATCTCGGCTAATACAGCATTGCTCAGCTGCTGAGATGTATCTGCAACATTATGCTCAGGGGGTGGAGGTAGGGGTTATCGCTTTTCACTCTGCGTGAGAACAGTCCACTCCCCTTGGTCTTAAAAGTGGGTACAAGGAAGTGTGTAGTGATGTAACTCTGGTTGGATGATGCCTTGATTACGATGCCAACACCTTGGAATGTACTTGAGTAACACCATTGGCAGTGGATGAGGGAGACACTGGCCACCTGCAGATATTGGGTATTTGCAGAGGAAACCCCTCTATAACCCACCCTGACAGTGAATTGTGTCTGCTGATAGCATCCACACCACATCATTTCAGATTTCATGAAAGGTGTGTACATGGCAGATCCTGACAATTGAGCTGAAGTGACACCATTTCTGGTCCTGCCACCATGAGCTATGCTCTTCTTATTAAATTCCAGCCTATGCTGCTATGTTCCTTTTCAATTTTTCAGTGTTCCCTCTGTTTCACATCGTGCAGCTTCAAACTAACATTTTCAAAATAAGATTATGAACTTCTGACATCAAGAGAATGAATCATATACTTCAATAAGTATTCACGAGTATTTGCTGTTGCAAAGTAGTAAACTTTAGCTGCTTTATTTCACAAACAGATTAAAAAAACAGCAGGACCTAACATTTACACAACAAACCTAGCGATAGATATTGTAAACAACAATAACCGTCCTGAGACCTGAGAGCAGTAATCTGAATTTGTACCTCATATGATATCCATAAACCCGGAGGTAGCACAGACTTCTATCCTCCATGATAAAACACTTTTTTGTTGCAGTTCTATGCTATTTTTGTTTATAATTTATAATCCAATCTCTTCTGCATTTACCGGAGGCAGGACAAAGGGTAAGCAGTCAACATTGTCTCAGGAGGGGCAGTTAGCAATTTAAATATTTTAACGAAGCTTGGCTGGCCCTGATTTAACCTGCTGGTCTGGCCTGAGTGTGCAGGCCATTATTTAAATGATTCTCTCCCATCAGGTTTGGCAGGAACGTCACATCCCCAGGCTCACCAGGTTCTTCTTAGTTCCCATGTATGCTTCCTGCATTCCATTAATACTGGGGCCATTGTTTTTTTTGAGAGCTTGTGTTTCCTACAATACAACAGTGTCTATGCTTCAGAATGAACACATTGGCTGTAAAGCAACTTGGGACAACCAGAAACTTTGGAAGGTTCTACACAAGTGCCAATGCTTCCTTTCCAGAACAAGATCTTAAGTCTGAAGCCAAAGAGAAAAAAAAATTCAGTGCTTTAATAATATGAAACCATAAATAAATATTTTGTATATAGAAAAGAGAAAATAATGTTTACTATTTCATCTAAAATAGTGTATATTGTATCACCTGGGTCTTGAATTTTAACTTAAGTAATTTATTTTATAATTTTAATATGATAAATACATAAACAAATCAGTTCCACAGAAAACATTTAAAGAATAGTACTCACAAATTTTCCTTCCACTTTTTGGATGACACAGTGATGTATTCGGCATTTATAGAAGCCATTATGGAATATGACTGAAAATGACAGAGCTGGCATTCATAGACTGCTTCATCCTCCTCCCAGAATGCCCCAAAACCCTTTAAAACCAATAGTGAATCCTTGAAATACAATCACAATTGCTGTCCATGCAAAGGCAGGAACTTAAGACATCAAATTAATATTTTGTGCTTCATACATACTTACATAAACTAAAATTGTTGATTGCAGTATTTAGTTAAACTCTACTCACCTGTGCAAAGTTAACTTCACCATCATCAATCATTCTGATATTTGGATGGACAAAAACAGCATATCTGTTATGTTAATTTACTAATTTGCAAACTGTCACTTTCAGGAGGATCGTGTATCAGATAATATCTTCTGTTTGTCTATAAGCAGTATAAGTGTTCCATGGAATGGTTATCAATTTAATTTTCAATAAGGCTGTCCTTTGGTTTAATACGTTAGGTACAAATATTATCAATCCAGGGAAGAGTTCTCAGCCTATGGGCCACTTTCCAATATTAGATGGATTTCGAGCTTATGAGAAAGTGTTGGTCCAATAATCTCTTTCTGTTGAACAGTTGTCATGAACTCCATAGAAGTCATGCATCCTGCACTTCCAAAAATAATGTTCAGCTTCTCATCAATAAGATCTTTAACTGAGGTGCATTTTTAGAGGCAATATTAATCTTCAATGGTGATATCCATCATCCCAGAGTGAATCAACAACAAAAACGTATATTTATTTAGCACCTTTGCATCATGAAATATCCCAGGGAACTTCATATGAACATTAATAAAATACATTATGACGTTGAGTTCCATAGTAAGATATTCAGTCAAATGACCAAAATCTTATAGGTTTTAAGGAGTGTGTAATAGGGGGAAGGTGAGTTAAAGACGTCAAATGGTATAAGAAGGGTACTCAAAGGAAATTGAGGCCAAGCCAGTTGAAGCACGGCCACAGGGATGGTACAAGCACAGGGATGGTAGGCCAATGGAACTTGCTGCATATTTAGACACAGGCAGCAGAGATGTTGATAGTCTCAAGTTTACAGGGGATAGAATATGGAGACCATCAAGGGGTGCTATGAAATAGTTGAGCTGAGACTTAACAAAGTATTACTCAGGGCTCCCTGTTGGCTTTTGTTGGCTCAGCTTGTCTCAATAGGCAGCTTCTGCAGTCACCTCAACCATATTGGGCCAATATTGGGTCTTCCAAGTGTGAGATTCTCCAAATATCATGCACAACAAGCTTGGTCCAGTAATTTGTGATACAATGTACAAAGTAATATTTCCAACCATGTACCATGGGCTGAATTTTTGTTCTGGCATTCAGATCCTGCAATGTTTGATACTCAGGTCAATTAGAAGCCAGCTTGAACACTTATAGACTAAGTATCTACATTGAGGGGGATCCATGGACTAGGGAGCTAAAAGGAAGCCCTCAGGCACTGTCAGAGTAGCAGTCCCACTATCAAGAGTGGACACTGTCAATGAAGCTTTGAGAGAAAGAATCTTCCTTAAGGAGAAGCACCTTCTGAAGTGAGTTTTAAAAGTTTTAACATTGAAGAAAACCCAAGCTGTCAGGGCATAATTATGCAGGGAAGCTCCTGCACTAAGAGACCAGCAGTCACAGTTGTAGCCCAATAGCTAAAGCAGGCATGTAGGTCTTGCTAGTGGGATTAAGCACTGCCCATAACCCTACGCAGCCACTGGGAGGCTGCCTCCATTTTTTGGCTATTTTTAAACCTCAGTGGTGAGGAGTTGGGTTAGGTGATAAGGAAAGGGTGGGGCTCTCCTTATGCCAAATGGAAAATTCAATTTGATATGTGGGTAGTGGTCTTAATAGGCTCTTTAAATTGACCTAGTAGATCCTGAGGGAAGGTTTCAGTCACATCTCTGAGCCTTTCGGAACAAAATTACTCAGAGGTTTGGGTAATGGCGATTGATTAGCTTGCCAACTGATGTCAGGAAATTGTGACTCTATCCTCCTCCAGCCCTGCATCTGTAGCAATTTGAAAATCTCGACCCATTTCTGAAATCATGAATCTCCTTTCCTCTTCAGCTCCTATGCAGCAGATGGTCATACTCAGATGGGTTTTGTTTATCTGGCAGTCTCTGCCACTTTTCTCTTCATAACATATTTTGGGACATCATTCTTCATTTTCGAGATGCTGCTCTTTAGTGTGATGTGTTTACTTTTTGGGAAGATCTGCCAAATTGTAAGTTGTCTCCGTGGGATAACTCAAGGAACATGCTGGCAAAAAGCTGGTCCTTTTGAATAGTACAACCTCAGCAATTTGCATTTCCTGTTCTCTGCTTATCTCCCAGAAGTATTGCTAATCCATCATGGTGTGCAATCATTTCATGTTTCTTATGTTTATAACATGCCAAGAGGGTTTTGGTGTAAACCTCTTATTATGAACTAAACAATTACTTGGAGAAAGCTACTAAGTGAATGACTATGAGCATTGATCTTCTGACTGACATTTTTCCTAGAGTCTGCCTTAATAAGCCCACCTTACCATAGCAAAGGAAATGAGCCACATGGCCTTAAGCATCTACCAAAGCACTTTTTCATTTTATTCACATGGTCTAATATTCATCTTGGACACAAAATAAATCTTTGATCTTTTGTAGATTTGTGCAGAAAAAAAACTTACAAGGTAATGATTTGATAGGATACCTTTAAGCAGCAATTTTTATGCAATGCAATTTGTGATGGTATGAGTTCTCCCAAATATTAAGTCATGTCACATCTCTGGAGCAGGTAGGACATGAACGTAGACCTGGCTCAGAGGTATGGACACTGCCACTGCACCACAAAAGATCTGAGTTCTGGTAAAAATATTGAAACATTATTGAAAACAGTTGTAAATAATTAAGAACAAAAGAACAAAGAACAAAGAAAATTACAGCACAGGAACATGCCCTTCAGCCCTCCAAACCTGCACCGTCATGCTGCCCGTCACAATTAAAACCCCCTACTCTTCCAGGGATCATGTCCCTCTATCCCCAGCCTATTCATATATTTATCAAGACGCCCTTTAAAAGTCACCATCATATCTGCTTCAACTACCTCCCTGACACCCACCACCCTCAGTGTAAAAAGCTTGCCTCGTACATCACCTTCAAACCTTGCCCCTTGCACCTTAAATCTTGGGCCCTGGTAACTGACTCTTCCACCCTGGGAAAAATCTTCTGACTGTCCAGTTGGCCATGCCCTTCATTATCTTGTAGACCTCTACCAGCTCGCCCCTCAACCTCCGTCGTTCCAGTGAGAACAACCCAAGTTTTTCCAACCTTCTCCCCATAGCTAATGCCCACCATACCAGGCAACATCCTGGTAAATCTTTTCATGTACCCTCTCCAAAGTCACCACATCCTTCAGGTAGTGCGGCGACCAGAACTGAACACAATATTCCAAATGTAGCCTAACTAAAGTTCTATAAAGCTGCAACATTACCTGCTAATTTTTAAACTCAATGCCCCGGCCAATAAAGGTAAGCATGCCATATGCCTTGTTGACTACCTTTTCCACCCCCGTTGCCACACCTATGTACCTGTACACCCAGATCCCTCTGTCTATCAGTAATCTTCAGGGTTCTGTCATTTACTGTATATTTTCCATCTGGATTAGGCCTTCCAAAATGCTTTACCTCACATTTTTCCAGATTAAACTCCATCTGCCACCTCTCTGCCCAAGTTACCAACTGATCTATATCCAGCTGTATTCTTTGACAGTCCTCATCGCTATCCACAATTCCACCAACCTTTGCGTCATCAGCAAACTTACTAATGAGACCAGTTACATTCTCCCCCAGATCATTTATATATGTTGCAAACAGCAAAGGTCCCAAAGCTGATCCCTGAGGAACACCACTAGTCACAGCCCTCCATTCACAAATGCACCCTTCCGCTGTTACCCTCTGTCTTCTATAACCGAGCCAGTATTTTAGTGAAAATTGCAGAGGTACTGACCATAATCTCATAGTCCTCCTCAGATATGAGCCATACCAGAGGACTGCAATTGTTACACCGTTGTGTATGACTAGCACTGTGCCTGGAAGATGGCGACACTATGTGGATCTTCCCAAATCTGGTAAGTAGAGTTGGCAGGTGGAATGGGGAGCTGCTGATATCAATCAATAAAGTGCCTAGCATGAGGTGGTAATTGGCAAGAGTGGAGGCTGTGGCTAATCAGCACCAGGTCACCTCTCCATGGATCACTGAGTACCTGAATAGAAGGACCATTCGTCCCACTCCTGTGCAAGTAGGTGGATAGGGTTCAACTGGCGACATCCTCACACAGCGAAGAGTTTGTTGTGGCTGTTAAAATGTCAGTGGCAGCAGTAATAGGCTCTTTGTTGGCGATTTTAGTGGCTCAATTTTCCTCTGGGTGGAAGATCCAACATCCACTTTCCTTGCTGCTGGTAAAAGGGAATGATGGTCGCAAGAAGACAGGAATTCCATCCAAATCCCCTTTCCTTTTCAATATACCTCCTCCGCCACTATCTCCAGTGCTCCTGATTTCAGCCAGTCGCTGGAGTGGGTGGCAATATCTAGCCCAATTAATAGTTCCTCTCCCTCCACAGAGGCTGCCAGGCCGGCCTAAATGTTTGCAGCTCTTTCTGCTTTTTTTAAAGGATTTACAGCACCCCACAGTATTTTGCCTTTGGACTCCAAAAATAGCATTCAATAAAGTGCCACATAATAACCTTTTCAGAAATTTAATGCCTTTGGAATAGAAGGGACAATGGCAGCGTGGATTCGAATTGGGCTGAGAGACAGGAAACAGAGTAACGGTGAACAGTTGATTTTTGAACCAGTGGACTTTTTTTTTAGCTTCTCCAGGGATTGGTATTCGGTCCATTGCTTTTCTTAATCTATACTAGTCTCCTAGATTTGTGTATGCGGGATATGATTCCAAAACATTCAGATGACTCAAAACTTGGAAATATGGTGAACCGTGAAAAGGATTGTCAAAGACTTCAAGAGGATATAGACACGATGGTGGGATGGTCAGACGTGTGTTAGACTAAATTTAATGCCTGGAAGTGTGAAGGCATTCATTTTCGTAGAAAGAATTAGGATAGGCAATATAAAAGGTGGAATTCTAACAGGGCTTCAGGGACAGAAAGACGTGGGGAATATGTGTTCAAATCATTGAGGTTGGCAGCTCAGGAAAGCAGTTAACAGGCATCCAGGCTCTTGATCTTTATAGATATATAGAGTAGAAAAAGAAGGAAGTTATAAAACACTTTGGAAAACACTAATTTGGAGTTATGTGGCACTTTATCAAACACCTTCTGATAACATGAACTGTATTAACATCACACAAAACTCTCAATCAAGTTAGATTAGTACGATATGCTTTGAACATGTCCCTGATGACTTTAATTAATCCACATTTGTCAATGGGCAGAATCTTACAAGGTTCTGGTACTGAACCAGGCAACATATCATGTGTACTTGCTTACCTTCTTAGCATTGACTTACTTAAGCACCCACCTGAAAGTTTGCAGCTTCTCTGCCTTGTCTTGTCTTGCCTTACCTCTTTTGAGCTTTGCCCCCTCAGCTTAAGAGCTCATAGTACTGCCCTATTGCTTTGCAGTTTATCACTGATGCAAAGCCAGGCAGCTTGACATGCTTGTTAGCAGCCAACAGTCAAGAGGGTGGACATGTTGCTGTACATCAGTCTCACATCTGCACCATGTGGCAGCCACGCTTGTAGCAAACACACTGCATGTGCTTCAAGCAAACAGCCATATCTCAAAACCTAAAGGAAGTAGATCTTGCTATATCTATGGAAGCACCCTTTAGGGGGACCTGGCATTGTGTGTCATGATCAGCCTCCAATATCAGTTCAGGAGCTTGTACAGGGTCAGGAGTCCGTTTCATGTGCTCATGGTCAGGCATCCGCATCATACAATTCCAGCAGTGGGTCATGTTCAACACTGTACCTCTAGCGCAGCCAGTCCAGGGAGTCATAGGAACACAGTTAGAGAGCTTTACAGGTATCACTTAAGAGCCTGATCACTTATTGTTCAGGGCTGTGCAGAAAAGTTGTTCAAGGGGGCTACAGTCAATCCTGGGCGTCATCTACTAAACACTAAGCAGGGAGGAGTCTATTAGGGGACTGATACTGCAGGAAGAAGGCTGGGAAACTTAATGGTGGTGAGTGGCAGAACGTAGCACTGCAGAAGGGGTTACGATAATGGAGTAGCAGTATATAGGACATGGGTGTCTAATGGGTGCTACGGGACTGGAGGGTCAGCAGTGGTGATGGAACTCTGACCTCTACTTGAGGACCAGGCCTACAAGCTTATATTCACCTTTCTGTATAAAGGCTGATGTAAACTGCTCAGTTAGTACTACAGCCGTACCGTCTGCCTCTAGGCATAAATCCTTTTTGGTTCCAACCTGGTTCACGTATATTATTTCAATGATTTTACTATTTAAATTCCTAGAAAAGACTTTCGTATTCCTTTTATGTTAACTACTGGTTTTTGCTAAAACTCTCTCTTTTGCCTCTCTATTACCTTTTTCACTTCCTGTCTGAACTTGCTGTATTCAGCCTGAGTCTCACTTTTATTATGAATTTGCCATTTGTCATACACACCCTTTTCCTGCTTCATCTTACTATCTCTTTCATCACTCAGGGGGTCTGATGTTGCTTCACCTACCTGTCCCCTCAGGGCAATGTACCTTAACAATACCTGAGCTCTCTCCACTTTAAAGGAAGCCCTTTTATTGTCATAGTTTGCCTGATCATCTTTGATTCCAATTTACTTGAGCAAGATTTGTTCTCATCTCTCTCAAACTGGCCATCCTCCAAGTAAATTATGATACTGTAGATCGCTCGATGGCCTTTTATGGAGCTGACTGAACATTTTGATAGTGTGACTCCTGAATTGGGCCCCTAAGCTGATCCGAAGTCAGCCATTCCCTCTCCAGCTGAGCACCTGTAAGCTGTGGGACAACAACGTTTAGAAATGTACAATCCACATAGTTCTCAGTCTCATAGTAGCAACAGGTATGGTAAAGGCTGCCCAATCTCCAAAATCTGCAGATTTAGCTGCACTCAACTGATAACACGTCCTGCCCATGTAATCATCCACATCATGAGAAGCATCCTTAGTTCCCACATGGAAAGGAGTCCACTGGATTCAACAGGACTGAGGTGTCCTGCCATGCTCTATTTATTAGACTAGTTTATTTCTGTTCAGTTGCAGCAAGTTTCATTCAGAAGGACCATATTAATGGTTAAAGTGTTAAATGGAAAGAATTCCCCCTGACCGCAGTAGGGGATTCTCTTTGAAGGTTGACATGGATTGCAAATTGCACAGGGAGCTTTGTTTTGCACCTAATTATGTTATGGTTGCCCTGGGAACATACAATAGGGGTTTTCAAAGAAATAACATTTTTCACAACCAACCTTTCATTTCAAAGTGATTTATAGCCAATTACTTTTGAACTGTAGTCGCTGTTGTAATGTAGGAAATGCTACAACCAATTGTGCATGGCAAGCTCTCACAAAGAGTAAAATTATTTGTGGATTGCAAGATAAATTTGGCCTGAATACTCAGGATAACTTCCATAGTCTTCAAAATGATGCCATGGAATCGCTTTCTCCATCCAAGCAGTCAAATAGGGGGTCTCAGTTTAACTCCTCAGAAAGACATCACTTCTGACGATACTGCACACCCTCAGTACTGCACTGAAATATGAACCTCGATTTTGCTTTAGGATTAGGACTTAAACTGAAGCCTTTTGAATCGGTATGAATGACAAAAAGAGAAATTGTTCCATTTCCAAACACAAACATTGAATCAGATAAAATCACAACGAGTTAAATATTAAAGAAGTACAAATAATGAGCCTTTTGTCCCGCCAATGTCGATTTTATTAATATGGAGCCATATTTCTTGGGGAGAAATGTGTTGTGTGAATACTGGATTCTCTAATGCCGATATTCTTAGTTAAAGGCAACATTAACTACAATTGGCTTTAGCATTCTTGAATTAAGGAGTGTTTATGTGTGTGAAATGTTTTCAAATATCCCACTCATATCCAATGAGTTAATGAGCTAACGCACGAAGAATGGCCATTTGAGCAAAGCTTACACAGCTTTTGCTGACCATAAAACTGTCTGAATCACTTAGCTTCATGTCAAAATGGTTAAAGAAAAATAAACAAAATAAAAGGGAAACTTACTTCTCTAGTTTGTATATTAAACTCTTTGTTGTACTGTATTTTGTATTTAATCAAGCTCTTCACAATATTTTCTGTCAAAGCAGTTGTTTGCATAAACATCTGGTTAAATGAGCAAACACTGTTGATACATGTAAAGATGTGCTTTTACTCTTCGCTATTTTACCTTTCCATGCAATCAAAGAAATGGGCACCAGAGAAAAAAGTTTCTGTGTATATTTGGATTAGTTTCCGCCATTCAAGTAAAGAAGATTCATTTATAGACCAGTTAAAACTTGTATCTGTTTATGTTCTCTTTGCAAGCCTCCAGTTCAAAGTGTTCAGCTTTGGTTCCCCAGGAACTGATTCTGATTGTTTCTTTAAGCAGTCAAGTTTAAGCAGTCAATGAATCAGCCTGAGTCCTGTAAACATTAGCACTTACACCAGTTTAACCTGAATTAGTCTAAAATAAACAGTTTCTGGAGAAGTTTAGATCATAGTAATCTGAACCAGTTATTTTGCCACAGGTCACTATTAGCCTGTTAAAAAAAAACTCAAGTGAAGGACCCAGTAGTGTTGGGATCAGCCGTCATGTTATGGTGTCTAGTAAATACAGCATGATTAAATGAGATTGCTGGTGTTAAATAAACTATCCCAGTAAACTCAGTTCTCCTTGCAGGGTTCACTGTGAAACCAAAGACTCAAAAATGCCTAACACTATATGAACTCTAACACAGAGGTGGAATAGTTATTAAGTTAGTCTGGCACCAATACCCAAATAACTGAACAAATAACATTAATTCCTTTCCATTAATAACTACTGATCACAGACTGTACCATGCAGGGCAAACATACGCATCCAATCCCAGCTATTTGACTTATTGAAAACAGTTTAATACAGTGATGAGAAATTAATGATTTCACACAAATTACAACAACTTCTTTATCCTTTGACAATGGTTTAAAATGAGTCAGGGTTTGTTCTTTGCAGATTTTGACATCCCTCTAGTTTTCAATGATAGTACTTCTCTGTCATCATTCCCAGGTAAACGTTATCCTAAATAAAAAAACTCGTGCCACTTTCATTGCCTGCTGTATTCATTCTTCTTAATGAATACTTAAGATTCTAATTACAGACAGCCCCATGTGAATCATATGAAATCACTAGTTGCAACACAGCATAATGAATAATGTCTCTACCAGCGATCCAAAGAGAAACTTCCCTTCTCTGAGCTAGCCGCCATTTTTTTGTTTTCAATTAAGTAGGAGCTGATTGGCAGTTCAATTTTGAAAGTTGTTTTCCACAGAAGCCCAGTGGGGGTTAGAGGGGATTGAGATTTCTTGGCAAGATAGGTAATTTCGTACAATAATGGCTACTCCTCTCTTCCATTTTTTTGGTCCATAATGTTTTGTCATCCTTGGGTCTTGCGTCATCAAGGAGAAAACACCATGTATGCCTGTATTTTATGAGCTCCGTCTTTTTGTGGAGGTACAGCCTTTTTTTTTACTGTTAGCAAATCATTTTACAGGATTGAAGTCTCACCACATCCTTTCTGGACGATTTGGTCCCTTTGCATACTTGCTACCTACGCAAGGTTCTGGCAGTGAAGGAGAAAATTATCTCATCACTAGCTGGTGCAAACATTTGATTAATACCAATGTAGGGGCGATTATACATGTATGTGGTTCTGTCAGAGTAATTTTAATTCCTGTAATAATATTTCAGTGTGAAATTCTTGCTGAAGTAATGCTGCTGTGGAGTGACTAAAATTAAAAACTCCTTTTCATTTAGAAAAAACCCCACTGCAATGGGAATCACAGCTGATGCTGAGTTATAAAACATCCTTATGAACTATGGTGCAAAAACAGAATTCGCTGGGAAAGCTCAGCAGGTCTGGCAGCATCCGTGAAGAAAAAATCAGAATTAATGTTTCAAGTCTGGTGACCCTTCTTCAGAACTACGGTGTTGGGCTTGTAGAACACTAGAAGGTGTTGTATTGGAATGTCTGGGTGAAAAAGCTGCCATTGCTTTAAGCAAATATTGTTTTGACAAACTTCTTCACTTTGGCCTTCTGATAAAATTCTCACGACAATGCTCTCCAAAGCAGCTCAATCAGAACTGTCATGGGCAGAATCTTGTGGAGGGACCTCAGCCATTGTTTGGATGGCTTCTTTCTGCCTGAAGCTTGGATAGTTAGTGAATATGCAGAGGAGCCTAACCAGCTTGTCTGTATTGAGAGGCAGCGACTGCTGCTCATAGTGTATGCATCCAAAACTTCAGGTGAAGGAGTGGCCCACATATGGATGAATGACAGATCCTGAGGGGCTGAAAGGTGTTGGTGCCAAGGGAGGGTGGTTGAGGGTGACAGCAGCATCAAGGTGGGAGCATAGAGATGCCTTTCATTGTCGAGGTGATTCAAAGGTGGCAGTCGCCTCCCATCTGATTAAACACCTCAAAGCCACCAAACACACAACAGGGAGGGCTTAAGGCTCCACCCCCTGACTTAGTTCATAACTGGAGAGATCTGTGATCATTCTGAATGAACAATTTACCTCTAGAAACTAGTCAACTATAGTGCAAAACAGCAATGCCGGAATCACGCTAAGCAAGCAAGTAAACAGTATGTCTACAATGTTCCAATATCGTCAACTTCTAAATATTCTTACAAAACAACAGTATCTTTGTGCAGCAGAGCCATTTTGCCTAGTAGCATTTTAACTTAGTTTCTTCCCATATTCTTTCATGTTGTGATATTAAACTTTGCATCAAAGATTGAGATGGAAAGAACACGGCTCTAAAATTCACTCGAGATGCACTGAGTTTTGAATAAGGTACTTAGCAAGAAGGTGATTTTTTTCTGTCAGAATCAATCACTGCTCTCAGTTCTGATCAGATACTGCTGTCAGGTCCATCCAGATAAACAGTTCCATAGACATTCCTGTCCCATACTGCATCACTGTTAGTATTGCTAACACCAGTGCTTTATTACCAAATAAAATTGTTGATATTCAATAGCTCATTTGTATAAGCAACTACTTACATTAGCATTTGGATGGATTTTACTTTAAGGCCAGTTAGTTCTATGGCTGACATTGAAAATGAAAACAATACTTCACTGTTTCTATTGCCATTCATGTCTACTTTTATTTCAGCGTAATACAACACATGGCTAGAGGGTATTTTCTTAACACTGCCAAGACTGAATCAGGGTCTACAGAAGATGTTTGTGTTGGGCTAGAAGTGGCCCTGGCTAATAACTACGTGATGATGTATACATGAATTCCTACTCCTCAGGTCCTCTGTGACACACAAATTAGCCTTGCCCTTATCTCCTAAGACATCTGGGCGAGTGTCTGGGTTTTTAATTTCAGGAAGAAATCACAAGGGATCAGAGTTATGTTATGCTCTTATGAACAAAGTGAAATACCTCTGTAGAAAGGCAGAATGGATTAAATTGGATAAACTCTAGAAGAGCAAAGACATTACTGAATGTTCAATGAAGTAAAACATGGTCTGAGATGCTTCCAATCATACAAAAGATCAATAATATTTTCTCAAATGTCATTGGGTTATTTGTTTATATCTAAACTTTGGAATTGACAATGTTACGCATCTGACAAACGTATTTTGTTGCCATAGAAACAGACAGTGAAAGCTAAGAGTTTGTAATTAAAATTAATAAATGACATGAACCCTAAATGAAGCCTTTTCTATCAATCATGCAAAGTTGTACTGCACTTTCAGTCATTCTAGGACTTTTATAATAGTGTTTAAATCCTAACTCAATAGGTATTGTTTGTGGAACCATCAGCAAATAACCAGTTTCAAGATGCATTGTTTTGAAAGACAATTTTATTAGTTTTCACACAAATAAGGAAGAAAACCAAAAGGATATAATTGTTAAATGGAAGAACAAGTGACGGAAAATTGGACGAGAATTGAATACTGTAAATGTGGCATGGAAGCTAGAGAAAGACAGCATTTTAAATACTGTGATAACATTCCCGTCATTTAAAAATGCCATAAAAATATATCTTTTTATGATTTATAAAATGCAGAACCTTCATTTATTACATCACAAAGAAGCTCTGAGTTCTCCAAGAAACAAAAAACAAGAAGTGGGTAACATAAGCAAAATTTGCAGCAGGGCTAAACTATTTTGTTAATTTGAAATACATGTGTTGATTTTGTAACTGCTATTTACTATCGGGGTGAAGGAAGCAAATTACAGATTAATGTGAAAAATCACATGTTTGCGCCACACACAATGTTTCCAGCGCTGCTGGAATTGGTACATAGCATTGTGGATGGTTAATAGGTGTTCAGTTCCCAATTCATAATGATATGCGTGTCATGAAAGTGTAACAAGTTATGCGAAATGTGAAGGGTGTGGAAATATTTGAAGAATTGACTTCCCAGTGAAGAGAGAAAACAACATTGTAGTTGATGAAAAATCAGATCAAATGTATCATGTTTGGAAACTTTAGTGGAGTACTAAATAATAATTTGTTGTAGTAAAGTTTTGTCAACTTTCAAATCAGACATAGCAATGCACCAGAGTATTGTTTATTAAACTCTTTCTTAGGATATGAATTAGATAATCACTGGTAGCTTGCTTTTTCTTGCCACTGCAATCTAAGGCTGTCAGAAAGACATCCCTTTATCCCTTTTCCAACATTTAGCATACACCACCATCATCCTTCGCTTCAATAGAATTAATAGTAGAAAACAAGTGTTTCTCTTATTAAATATTTTCTAACTGGCTTGTAAACAAGTTGGAGCACAACGTGCTTTGTAAACTGTTGGCATTTTGACATTTTTACATACAAAGGTGATCCTAAAATAGGTCACTAATACATAACAATAAATGTTTGTTTATTAGAAGAAGGTATGTAATAAATAATAATATGCAAAGGCCAAAGACTGCAGAGCTTAACAATATCATATTCCCATGCTGTTCTAATTTCATCTTATTTCGCATATGTCACAGAAATGTCTTCAGAAATGGTTGAAGAAGGGTCTAGGCCCGAAACATCAGCTTTCCTGTTCCTCTGATGCTGCTTGGTCTGCTGTGTTCATCCAGCTCTACACCTTGTTATGTCTATTATTGAGGAAGGAATCAGAAAGCAACTTCCTATGTCTGCACATGTATCTTAAAATGTGATAGTCTGGAAATTACACCCAGACTGCTCCTGACCAAGCTTTGCCATATCAGTATCTTATTGAGCACCTTGTTATTTACATGCAAAACAGTGAAACTGAGTGACTCATCTGATAGGTGCACACTGAATACACTGCAAAACATCCAGGCATAACAAGCATGGGGCTGGATGAACACAGCAGGTCAAGCAGCATCATAGGAGCAGGAAAACTTGACGTTTCGGGCCTAAACCCTTCATCAGAAATGGGGGAGGGGAAGAGGGTTCTGAAATAAATAGGGAGAGAGGGGGAGGCGGATAGAGGATGGATAGAGGAGACGATAGGTGGAGAGGAGGCAGACAAGTCGAAGAGGCGGGGATGGAGCCAGTAAAGGTGAGTGTAGGTAGGGGGGTAGGGAGGAGATACAACATCCAGGCAAGTGTGTTTAAATGTGAGTAAAACTTTGATAGTATATTCAGTCTTATTTACTTCTAAATAGACTCTCTGCCTCAGAAAATGTATGAGATTTTGACACACTTTGAATGTTTGTGGAAATATTTTTAAAATTCAAAATGGAAATTATGTTTTAACCTTAAACCTTTTCTTTCTGTCTTTTTAAATCCTGTTTCTATTTTGCTTTCTGTTCATGATTTACAATTGAATAAAATGTTTGAATTCGCACTGTCTAGTTCAGAGTCTACAATTCCTTGATCAGATTCATTAAGCAACAGCATGGACGAATTGGACCAAAGGGTTTGTTTCCATGCTGTACATCTCTATGACTCATTGACTATATGAGATATGCAGAGGTTGTGCTGCTCGTGCAAATCCCCTTTAGAGAGTGTATTATGTTGTTTGAGTTGTTCACTTAAAAAAGTTACAGAGCAAAGTTGCACAGAAAATCTGTGGGAAGGTTTTAATGGACAGCAATAGCCGTTGTTCACTTGACCACAAATGGCTGGGTCTTTATTTTCGAAAAACTTCAGACTTCACAATGAACTCATTTTCCAAAATTCTTACACACAAGTTCCATTGAACTGGTGGACGATGGAATCAATTTATGGCTTGGTTATTTGTGACTTATGGCCTCATGTTCACAAATAAAATGAAACTTTGAGTAAATTTTCCTGATTAAAATCATCTTGTTTTAATATGACAGAGAAAGTATGTTGTAAAAACATGAAGAACCGAATGAAAAAGAGTTAAGAAAGAAAGGATTGACAGACCGTGGAAAATAAATGAGAGCGATGGAGAAGTACTCAGGTAAATGGAGAAAAGAATCCAGCTCTGTATTGCAGATGGATATGAATTAAAGAAAAGGATTAGAGTTCTTTGTTAAGTGAAGAGTAAACCTAAGTGCTGGCATGCTTGGTACTTGTGAGAAGCAAATGATCAAAGCAACATTTAGCACTTCACAAATACGCTAATCTTCATGTTTACATAAAAGTGTCAGCACTTGCCTTACATCACACAGGTTTTGCTGGAGTCTAAAAGGCTGAAGATTAATTGCCTCCAAAATTTCAGATTGCCGAGGTGCCATAAGTGAATAATGGCTCCAGAATTTTCCTGATCATGAGACAGTTTGCACAAGGTACTGCCACTGCCAGGGCAATTTATTTTACTCTGCAACTCTTAAATATTATTAATATTTATAATTATCTCCTGCCGTTACAAGAGCCCTCTGGTGACTGTACATAAAAGAGGCTGAACAGTTCAAGACATTTTGTAAGTGCATATCAATTATGGGTTATTATTTTCAGCCACAAATGGCAATTATGTCATTTAACACCTGAAACCTTTAATTAGAATACAGTATTTTATGTTTGACCAAAACTCAATCTCAACAATTAAGTGATTTCAGTTCAAGTCTCTACTATTATGGAAGGCATGGAATTTACAATTTTTTGCATTATTTTTAATTTTTCAGTATGTGTTACAATGTCTCACTAAAACTGTCAGATTGACCACTTTCTTTAGTGGAGCTTTTCAAATATATAAATCACATGGATATAGTAAAACAAAGAACAGCGAATGCTGGAGATTCTGAAACAAACAAAAAACACAATTTTCTGGAGAAACTTAGCTGATCTGGCAGCAGTGAATTTCTGAAGAAGGGTCACTGGACTCGAAACGTTAGCTTGGTTTTCTTCCCACAGATGCTGCTGGACCTGCTGACTTTCTCCAGCAATTTTAGGTTTTGTTTGTAAATTTCACAGACTCTGCAGTCTCCTCAGTGCTAATATCTTTTGAGTTGAAATTAATCCCTCAAAACATCCTATTGTGGACAAGCTCTTCCTTACTCTAAGTTGAATGTTCATGGCAAAAATGACAGTGAGCTCAATGAACTGGGAGTGTTGTGGCTAGAGAGATTATTTAAATATCGGATCAACCCACATAATAACCTGGCTTGGATGTTGTACCAAAAAGACTACCTCAGCGCTGAATTGCAGTTCAGTGTTATAAATAGGACTCTGAAAGCATGGAACAAATATGTGGTGGAAGAGCTTAATAATTGTAATTGAGAAAATAAAATACAGGAAATGAATATAACACAATGAAGAAACGATGAAATAGACAAAATATCTTTAAGCTATTACAGATTTTACAACACCATAAGACATAAGAGTAGAAATAGGCCATTCAGCCCATAGAGTGTGCTCCGCCATTCAATACAATCGCGATAGATGTGGTAATCAAATCAAGATTAAATCAAGTTTTCTGTTTTTTCTATCAGTTACCAGTAGCTCAGCACAAACTAACGCCAGCTCAAAGCCTTCTAATTCTCCCTTGCTTATTGTTTTACAAGATAAACATTATGACCAGGCACTGGGGATGGCTCCTCAACTTGTTCTCATTCCAGAGCAGATACACCAGATTATTAAGCTCCTGGGTGAGGAGGAAGAACTGCTCCCCTTCTTTATTCAACCACCCCCATTAGTTGGTCACAACAAGGCTAATTTAAAACCAGATCCGTTCCCTTGAAGACACCTTTCTCACAGGCCTAATGAGTCAAATTAACTGGGTTTTCTTTCTTTTTCTATTCATTTGTGGGATGTGGACGTCGCTGGCTGGCCAGCATTTCTTGCCCATCCCTAGATGCCCTTGAGTTAGGTGTGAGTTTATTAATAACTAAATACTAACTTGACATATAGATGTGCAATAAGAAGTAAGAGGTAAGACCAAAACTATGAAAGTTAAAAAACAAATGAATGGATCAATCTCTGAAGTATTTGTTAAGAACAGATAGTCGAACATTATGGCTGTTGGTGTCGTGGTTGTGGGTAGTGTGACATTGGTATTTGAGCGGCCAGTTTCAAGACTCTTAGCTTTACTGATTCGTTGAGATTCTATTGTTCTGACTCTTTTCAACAGTGCCTGAATTCCAGCATTAAAGGTGAGAGAATCTTTCTATTCCTGTTTCCTTTGTCTAACTTACTGGCTGCTGGCACTGTGAGTGAGAGAGAATCAATACCGACAACGTAGGGGCAACTAGGGGATAGCTCTTTGATTTGCCTTCACTCCACACTAGCACTTGAACCTGGGCCAGCGCACTTTAGCCCACTGCACACACCAGCGTATTCAGTCCCATTAAAACACTCCAGTAGAGGTGAGAGTGGTATTTTAACCCCTGTTCATGTGTATGCTTCAAAGGGGAAAAACACAAAATACATCTCTGATATTAGATAGTTCCACTGGGAGTGTCTTGCTGTTGAGCAGGGAAATGTCAGCTCCTCATTATCTAAGTCGTCATAAGAGATCACAATTCAGTCTGATCGGACTTGTTTCTTTTTCATTCGAAATGTTGGTGTCTCCGTTCACTTTGCATCTTTCAGTGTGATATTCTGTGGATCCTTCTCTCTCTCTAAACAGTCACCTAATTTACATCCGTGAATGACTGTCTCATTATTGGCTGTTTCAGTCTTCTTTTTTGGAAGTACAATTGTTGATAATGTCCATTGTACTTTCGAGTTCTGACCCATGGTTATGACATAAGTCACCTCCTCTGTAATTTATCCTGTTATGTGTGAGTTTTGAATTAAATGCTACAGCAGTGAAGATAAAGAGAAGCTGATTAACTGCAAGATAATTGCTTTTTGCATTTCATTCTCTTTCCAATCATGACATGAAGTAGATACAATGCATCAAGAGATAATAGGTACTGCAGATGCTGGAGAATCTGAGATAACAAAGTGTGGAGCTGGATGAACACAGCAGGCCAAGCAGCATCATAGGAGCAGGAAAGCTTGACGTTTCGGGCCTAGACCCTTCATCAGAAATGGGGGAGGGGAAGGGGATTCTGAAATAAATACGGAGAGAGGGGGAGGCGGATAGAAGATGGATAGAGGAGAGGATAGGTGGAGAGGAGGCAGACAAGTCAAAGAGGCGGGGATGGAGCCAATAAAGGTAAGTGTAGGTGGGGGGGTAGGGAGGAGATAGGTCAGTCCAGGGAGGACGGACAGGTCAAGGGGGCGGGATGAGGTTAGTAGATAGGAGATGGGGGTGGAGCTTGAGGTGGGAGGAGAGGATAGGTGAGAGGAAGGACAGGTTAGGGAGGCGGGGACGAGCTGGGCTGGTTTTGGGATGCGGTTGGGGGAGAGGCGATCTTGAAGCTTGTGAAATCCACATTGATACCATTGGGGTGCAGGGTTCCCAGGCTGAATATGATTTGCTGTTCCTGCAGCCTTCGGGTGGCATCACTGTGGCATTGCAGGAGGCCCAGGATGGACATGTCGTCTGAGGAATGGGAGGGGGAGTTGAAATGGTTCGCAACTGGGAGGTGCAGTTGTTTGTTGCGAACTGAGCGCAGGTCTTCTGCAAAGCAGTCCCCAAGCCTCCGCTTGGTTTCCCCGATGTAGAGGAGGCCACAACAGGTACAGCGGATGCAGTATACAACATTGGCAGATGTGCAGGTGAACATCTGCCTGATGTGGAAAGTCTTCTTGGGGCCTGGGATTGGGGTGAGGGAGGACGTGTGGGGGCAGGTGTTGCACTTCCTGCGGTTGCAGGGAAAAGTGCTGGGTGTGGTGGGGCTGGAGGGGAGTGTGGAGTGGACAAGGGAGTCGCGGAGGGAGTGGTCCCTCCGGAAAGCAGATAAGGGTGGGGAGGGAAAAATGTCTTTGGTGGTGGGGTCGGATTGCAGATGGCGGAAGTGTCGGAGGATGATGCTTTGGATCCGGAGGTTGGTGGGGTGGTACGTGAGGATGAGGGGGATTCTTTTTTGGTTATTATTGCGGGGACGGGGTGTGAGGGATGAGTTGCGGGAAATGCAGGAGACACAGTCGAGGGTGTTCTCGACCACTGTGGGGGGGATGTTGCGGTCCTTGAAGAATGAGGACATCTGCGATATGCGGGAGTGGAATGCCTCATCCTGGGCTTTCCGGAGGGACCATTCCCTCCGCGACTCCCTTGTCTGCAGGAACAGCAAATCATATTCAGCCTGGGAACCCTGCAGCCCAACGGTATCAATACAGATTTCACAAGCTTCAAGATCGCCTCTCCCCCAACCGCATCCCAAAACCAGCCCAGCTCGTCTCCGCCTCCCTAACCTGTCCTTCCTCTCACCTATCCCCTCCTCCCACCTCAAGCCGCACCCCCATCTCCTATCTACTAACCTCATCCCGCCCCCTTGACCTGTCCGTCCTCCCTGGACTGACCTATCTCCTCCCTACCCCCCTACCTACACTCACCTTTACTGGCTCCATCCCTGCCTCTTTGACTTGTCTGCCTCCTCTCCACCTATCCTCTCCTCTATCCATCCTCTATCCGCCTCCCCCCTCTCCCTATTTATTTCAGAACCCTCTTTGCCTCCTCCATTTCTGATGAAGAGTCTAGGCCCGAAACATCAAGCTTTCCTGCTCCTATGACGCTGCTTGGCCTGATGTGTTCATCTAGCTCCACACCTTGCTGTCTTAGATATAATGCAGGTTGCATAACCCTGTTATTTTTACTATTGCCTAACTAGCTGCATTTTTGCTAACGTTCTTCTATCTCAGTGCAATGTTTTAAGCTTACCATTTTGATAAGTAATGTTTCTTTATCTTTTAATAATTTCATGCTGTCAAGTAATGATACTTACACATTTCCGTTGTCTCTTAACTTATACAACACCTTCAACAGGTTTTTTTGAATAGGTGGCATTATATTAACACCTTGAGTACCATTTAGCTGCCATTGATATCCCCAATATAAACTTGGGAGCCTGTGAAAAACTGCTCATGCTTTACTCTTGCAGAGGTTGTCAGTGTGCCCAGGACTTGATTATTGGATTTTTTTCCTGAAATTGCATGCAATTCTTTTCTTTAAGCTCTGGATACCCAAACTTTGATTCAAACATTTATGATATTTATACTATTTGAGTAACTTGTTAGCTGTTTGAGGATCAAAGAATTATTGCAGATATATCATGATTAGCTGCTGGTCTCCCTTCACATAAATTTTGATGCCCATGTATCTTGCAAATTTATTTCTTCAGATTTAATGGGTTGAGTAAATAAAAAGGTATAATAAGCATGATAGATTTGAACATTGCCTACGGTTCGAGCGTTTATTTGGAGTCCATTATTTGGCTTGACATGTTGGTCTAATAGTGATTCTGAACTCATGCTTAATTGTCTGGATCACTGCCTGCACCAGGATAACGCTCATCCTAATTACCTTTACTTTGATTGCTTTCGCTATTGCTCCTTTTGAGAATGGGGACTCAACTTGCGTGGGAGCCCTGTTGACTTCTATTCCATTTATCCAGACCTTATTGTTTGCATTCCACTAGTGAATGAATTAATGATCCCCTGTTAGATCTCTGATTTTAAAATTCACATCCTTATTTTAAAATCCCTTCATGACCTCACTCTTTCTTATCTCTGTAGTTCACTCCAATCCTATAATGCTCCAAGGTCTCTGCATTCCTCCAATTCCAGCATTTTGCAAGTGGCTGGCTTTATTCCCTCAACAATTGGTAGCCGTGCTTTCAGCCAGCCAAGACTTAACCTCTGGCATTCCCTTCCCTAAATCTTTCTTCATCTCTATCTAGCTTTCCTTCTTTAAGGCTCTTTTCAAAGCCTACGTCATGACCAAGCACTCGATTGCTTGTTTTAATAATGTTTTTTGTGGCTCAGTGTCAAATTTTGTTTGATAACATTCCTGTGAAGTCCCTTGGGCCATTTTATGACATGAAGGGAAATATGAAATACAACATCTTGCTGTTGTTGAAGGAGAATTCTGAAAAAGGCATATATATGGTTGTCCTCAAAGAAATACATGCTTCCCAATAAAAACACAATGGCAAGAAACCACAGAGGAGAAAACAAAATCAATTGTTTTAATTAAATTATCATCCAGAAGAATGAAAATACAAAACAATACAATTAGTCTGTTTCACCACTGGTGCTTTATTACCTCCATTTGTACAGCGTGTCTTCCAAACATCCATCTTTTACAATGAGTTAATTGAATAGGACAGCAAAGAGTTAACACCTCAGGTTTTTTTTCAAATGTGTGCAAGAGATGGGAATAGAAATTTTAATATGTTCTTGTCAACAGTTTCTCGTTTATGTTATTACAACACAAGCGTTTCATGCACAGCCTGGATTAGTAATGGCAACATTTTATTTTCAAAACTTCAGAAAAATCCTTCAGTGTCAGTTGAAACAAGTTGGGCTCATTATTTGCTTTAACTTTTTTTTGGCAGGATGCAAATTTCTTCGTTTCTTTTACTCATGATTTGAGAGAGAAAAAAATGTCAGATTCATTTATAAGACAAGGAAGCTGATTGTTCAGCAAAGTGTTCACACAGTTCTGTGGAAACAGCAGTCTGAATCCATCTACATGTGATCTCAAACTACAGCTTGACATGCCTGTCTCACCAGGTCAGACTAATAGGCCTAACTCAAGTGATACACCAGGTGGAAGCTAAACTAAGCAAAGTTTCATCTTTCTATCCTGCCTCAAGT
The DNA here is from genome assembly GCA_024137785.1 of Ginglymostoma cirratum. Classification (NCBI taxonomy): domain Eukaryota; kingdom Metazoa; phylum Chordata; class Chondrichthyes; order Orectolobiformes; family Ginglymostomatidae; genus Ginglymostoma; species Ginglymostoma cirratum. The sequence continues at coordinate 39,530,687 of JAHRHZ010000222.1, read as the reverse complement.
GAGTTTTACTTAGGGACTGAGACACCAGATCAAAGACCAAAACTCATTTATGCTCCTCAAGTTGTTCCCACCACTTTGCAGCATGGAATGCAACTCAGGCTCAGAGCAACTCATTTAATACCTCTGGAGTTGTAATGAAATCTCGCTGCAGTTAAAAAAAAACTGGCTTTTCCTGTCACTTAGCTGTTTTTCCCTAAAGGCGCAGATGATACTCAAATCTGTTTGTCATGATGTGGAAACAGTTCAATTGATTGTTGTGAGCTTCCTTCAAACTGTTTATTCTTTATGTAGAGGGCCAAGTGCCGTAAGCAGAAAGTGGAGATAGCAACAAAAGTGACACAGAAGATAGAGGGAGGGGTTAATGGGACAGATGGATGACATGCAACTTTATTTTTTGATCCCATTATAACAGATGAAATCTAATATAATGCTAGCCCCTCTTTGCCATATTGAACTGCAAATGTATTGATGAAATCCTAGCCTCATGAAGCTCTTAAGTACAGTGTTGCAAAACTAGCCTTGAAAGTATAACAGTCATTTTCTGCAGATGAATTTTTACCTTTTAAGGGTTTGTTCCCAATTTGGCTACAATTTATAATTGACCACCCCAGTCCAATTTTCTCTCTTCCCTCCCCAAATGAATTGGACTATTTACTAGGGCAATGTACTATGAATGCAAAGAGTTTTCCAAAATCTGCCGATAGACTATTCAACCACAGGGGCAGAAGAGTCAAACCCTAACCCTTTATTTAGTGCCCAATCATATACCCTTCTACCAGGGGTCACTGAATTGTCATTGGAGGTCAGGACAATTATTGCCTCCATAACATGAGGGGCTTAAGGTTCATTTTTTTTCACTACCCCAATTTGGCTGAGATCAGTACACATTAGACATCAGACAAATAATATTTCAGGCCTGAGGTAGGTTGAAGTTTCCATCCTAACTGAACTTTTAAGATTATTCAAAATTTGTCATACTTTTAATGTAATACTCAACAATTACCTTTCCTTCTACTCAACTAAACTTAATTTCTACTATTAGCAGTCTATGGGCCATAAGGGGTAGAAAAGGAGCCTTCACGTTCTTTGTAATTTGTGTACTGTACATTTAATTTTATGGTTAATCGTTTAGGAACATATATAAATTATGATGTTTACCAGAGGTTGAAATGACACAGCAAATGTTAATTAGGCATTGAAAATCTGAACAAACATAGTTTCTATGCTGTTCAATAATTGACAAGTGTTGTGTTATATTAATGCCGCAGGTTGATGGGTTTATGTCACTCTTCCCCCTTTTATGAGTCATTTGACCCTTGACAGGGCCCTTCAGGAGTAGATCAAACTGCTTTTAAGACTTCATCGTCAAACTTTACAACAGAACTGCTGGGGAGAAGGCTACGGAAGGGGATGGTATGTGCTTCAGGGTATTTGTGCACAGCAGCTAAAGATCTCTTAGGTGATAAGATTTCCATAAGCTGATACTTTGTTTGTTATGAGTAGTTTCATTTTCCTCTCACAGCAGATCTACCTTTTTCTCAACCAAAGCCCAGTAAAATTTTTCTAACATTATTTATTTGCATTGGCTTTTTTTTCCTGTTTTCCACCCTTCCCTCACACACACATCTTATATGAACTCACCTCAATTTCCAGTATAATTGTTTCATCAGGTTGAAGCCAGGCTGAGGATGACAAACTTTGCCACAGCGGAAAACATTTACCGCAAGCCTCTGATAAGAGAGGTTTCTTTGTTCTTCTACTGGTTTCATATATATCAACCGCGATCACCATGCAATGTTACTAGCGAGCCTGAGCAACTGCAGTAGCCAGTTCAGGATATCCCCACCACTAACCTGGCCCTGGTCCACCATGTGATTCTCCAGGAACAGGTAGAAGTTACACAGCTTACATGACATTGAAAGACCACTGGAAATGGCGGCTCCTGGTGCAAATAGATCAGTGCCATTTTGCAAGGAGTAACAGTGAGAGACTGGTGGGACTTTGGGGGTCAATATTTATCTGTGTTGAGACTGAAGCAGCTATCATCAGTTTTATAGAGGCTTGGCAGCTCCATCAGCTGTATAGCCTTGAGGTGGTGGGGAAACCGGGGGCTATAGTAGCAAGCTGCTCAGTTAATGATGGAAAGTTCTATTGAAGTTTCATTTAGTGGTGTATCAGGGAATAACAATATCCAAAATCTGAGAGTGTCACATATTGAGAGAAACATGCACCTAGTGTAAGCACACTTCCTGTACTGAAAGTTTTAAATTGTTATTTTGTTGTAATACAATTTTATTAGCTTGGAATAAAACTGAAAGTCAGAAATAACAACAGCAACACATATTCATTTAGTGCCTTGCATTGTGATAAAACATTCCAAGGTGCTGCACAGAAACATAAGGGAAGATGAAAGAAAACTTGGTCAGAGTTGGATTTAAGGAGTGATTTAAGGGAGGAAAGTGAGGTAGAGAGATGGAGAAGCATAAGAAGGTAATTCCAGTTCTTAGGATCTAGGAAGCTGAAGGTACAATGGAATGATTAAAATTGGAGATACGAAAGTGGCTGAAATTAAAGCAATGCACAATGCATGTTTTCCAGAGAGTATTAGGTGGAAAAATATAAACAGGGAGCGAATAATTTTCTTTATGTTAATTTAACTTATGTTTTCTTTCAATAAAATGAATTATGTTTTTGAATTTTACATACATGGAAAGCCTCTGATTAAGACCATCAATGTTTTATGAGCAGAAAAAATGACAACTTTGAATCTAAAAAAAATTAGCCTCAAGTGTTTTGAAGCAACACTATCAGATTAAACCCAAGATATTCATTACATATTGGTAACAGGCTAAAGAAATACCAATTTCTTCCTTCTTACAAATTGAAGTTTCTTTTGAGAAAAAAAGAGCAGAAATCTATTGCGCTAACTTAATCATCAATGCATTGAGATACAATTTGTTTATATATTACTTACACTACAGTGTTGTGAACACAGAGACCAAAGTTTAGCTAATATATATTTGTGGTTTAGCTGTTGCCTCTTTAATTAATCATGTCAATATGACATTGCTGCATTATATCAAAAAGAATTATGCACAAGAAAACTAATGATTATGCTCTAAATTGGAAGAGTAGTCAAGAAAACTACACAAATAACTCTGCAAGAAAGGCTTCTCAACCTAAACATGTTTTTTTTTAATTTTACTCATGTTTTCTTTAAGACTTTGCAATGTGACAACATGTGTCAGTGTCAGCCTCAGGCCCTGCTGGCAACACCTTGAGAACTATGTGGAGGTACAGAAAACAAACAGCTTGGGATGTGATTTCAGTGATAAAATACCAATGTCAGGAGTGTCTCCTGGGATTCGTAATCTGGAACTGTCATGTGATAAGGCTTGTCTGTCTTTCCGACATGGACATGTCATTTTCCTTTTGGGTTTAAGAAGATAGTGTGGGGAGTGGGGCAGCTAGTTCAGAAACATAAAGCAGTTCTAGTTATTAAGCTCACTGTGGTCCATGAGGCTTGCAGTGTGACATTATAAAAACCACATACCTGCCATCAACATGAGCAACTCGTACTAGCAAACCAGATTGAAATAAAAATCACAGAGACATAACATTGAAAAATGTCTCCACTGAGCCATCATGTCCTCAATACACTCAAATGCATCTAAGATCTACTTAGTGTTATAAAACAAAACTTCATTTAATTGGGAAGTGATTCCTGCAATGAATTTGTATGCCAGACATTTACAAAACCTACGGCCTTCTTTCAATTCAGCCTTGAGATAAGTAATTTATAAGTGTCTTAAGGGACAACTTTCGCTCTGGTTTTGATTGTGGGTTAGCTGAAAACACAGTTGTTAGTTCAGAGATTACATGTGTTTTATATCCACCCAGACAGTTTTCTTCTTCAACAATGCCCCTGTTGTTGGCAAGTACTTTTTTTTTATATTTACCATTCTCTTTCACAACATCAGTCTTGTAATTGAAAGAACGAGTGGTTTAACAGGAGAAATCAGTTCCTATCATCATTCAAGTCCAATGCAGGCACCTGTCTTAATGCTTGCATCAGATTTTACTTAAACATGGGATGGGAACACATTTGGATTTCATCCAAAATATTACGTAATGCACTTTTGATTTTATGAAGATTTTTGAACTGTAGCCCAACTAGGATGAGGATAAAAGGATATCACCTCTTCAAAGATGGGTGTGGATTAATGAATCTTTCATGTCAACCCAAAATCATAATTTAATGCCATGTATATAATTAGATGCAAAAGTCTAGACAGGGAATATGTTTTGCTATCATAACAATCGGTATAAAAGCAATTAAACTCGATTACAAACATCTTAAATTTTGAATCAAACGCTCTTGGAATAATGACATAAACAATGAAGAATTCCTAAGAAAGGAATGTTTTTTGCTGGTCACTTCACTGACAGTTCCACAAAGTTTTTTTTTACAGAATACAAGCTTGTCCTCATATTTTGTATGTTTCAGTGTGGCAGTCTTTACAGAGAATTAACTATGAAGCAGGAAATATAAATTACATTTAAATAATGTATAGAAAGCTAAATTAAGCTTGGGAATGACCGTTGGAAAGACAAGAGAGAAAGGAAGGTATAGACAGAAATGTAAACAATTAAAAAAAATCCAACTATAATTTTCTTCTGAGGGGTACATTTTAACAATAAATTTTCAGACCCAGTGCAATTGTTCATTGGTGCTTGCAATGTATCAGACTGTCAAAACCTCACTTGTCCCTGCACGTACAAGCCCTAATGTTTCCAATTGTTTTTATTGTGGAACCCAGGGGTAATAGAACTAGTTCATACCACTGCGTCAATTTCAGCTGCAAGGCCATCAATGAGAACTAATCTACAAAATATATATTTCAGGTCAGCATATCACATCAGTGATGATCAATGCAGAATTCCCTAAAATTTGATTTGCAGTACCTCAATTTTCATTAAACAGGGCCTATAATCTGACATGAATAGGCAGGCACTTGAACTGAAGTCCAAGATGCCAAGACAGCATTCTACCAAGTGTAGCATCAACAAATCCAAGATAGAGATAGATGAAAATCAGGCCCACACTCTCTACTTCTTGGAATTATGCAGAAATAAAGAAGATACTGTGGATACAGCAGCAAAGTCAGATCTGAGAATTCTGCAGCAAATAATTTACCTCCTGATTCCCCAAAGCTAGTCCACCAACTACAAGACACAATATAGAGCTTTATAAAATCACGAAGGGTATGGATAAGGTGAGTGGCAGATGCCTTTTCTCTAGGGTTGGGGATTTCAAGACTGGGGGCATAGTCTTAAGGTGAGAGGAGAAAGATTTTAAAAATACATGAAAGGCAATTTTTTTCCCTGAGGGTGGTTCGTGTGTGGAATGAACTTCCAGAGTAAGTGGTGGATGCACGTATGGTTACAACATTTAAAAGACATTTAGACAAGTACATGAATAAGAAATGTTTGGAGGGATACGGGCCAAGCACAGGCAGGTGGGACTAGTTTAGTTTGGGATTACCGTTGGCACTGGTCTGTTTGCATACTGTATGACTCTATGACTGGAGTGTGATGGCATGCTTTCTTTTTGCCTGGATGTGTTCTGTTCTAGCAACAACATTCAAAAAGCTCAGCACCATTGAGAACAAAGCCTCCATAATAGACACCCTATCCACCATGTTACAATTCATTTACTTCACCACTAATGCACAATAGCAGCAGTGCACACCATTGACAAGATGCTCTGCAGCAACTCACTGTTTTTCCTTTGTCTGCATCTTCCAAACCCACGGCACCTACAACCTAGAAGAACAATGATTGCATTCCCATAAGAATGCCATCCCTTGCTGATTCAACGCCAAGCCTTACATCATCATGACTTGAAAACATGTTACAGCTTCTTCACTGTCATTGTTACCTACTTGGAAAACTAGCAACGTTTTAAGGAGATGGATCTCTAGCACCTTTTCAATGACAATTAGGGAAAGGCAGTAAATGCTGGTTTTGCCAGTGAAGCTCACAGCCCATAAATGAATTTATAAAATGTCAGAATGACAACAGCTATTATAGTTGAATACAGAAGATTTTTATATTTAATGCTTAAAACATGCACTTTGTTCAAAGTTTATTGGCAGCTCCCATGGACCGTCAAGAGTTGATCTTGCTAACAGCAATTGAGCCATTACCAATTTGAATGCATGTTTATATGTGAGTTGTGCTTTTAATATATCCTGATTTCTGTGTTTAGCTTTGTGGTGTTTAATTGTAAATAAAGGAATCATTTAGTTTAAATTGTAAAATCTTAACTATCTGACAGCAACAATCATTCTGAAGAGTTATTGACTCCTCAGCAGAATAAATTGCTAAATCTGGTAAGCAAATTATTGCACATCAGTTAAAGCATAGAAAAAATTACAGCTTTCCATTCATTGGGGACAAGGCCTAATTACAGGCCGTTGTGAAGGAAGATAGTTTTACTAAAGCTATATCGCTCAATAAACATTTTAACATATCTTATGCGACAATAAGCAGTGTGCTGCTACTGGCTTATCCTTGACAAATATAGTAGCACATGGTATAATAGAAGCAGGTATTTTGAAGGCTACAATAAAATTTCAGTCCTGGAGGGGTTAATATACTCACCTTTTGACTGCTAACAAAATGCCCAAAATTGACACAAAGACATTACTCATGTAACTTAAGCAGATTTTTAATATTGCATCTCTACCAATTATGCTGCCCCAGTACACTAATTTTACCATCAGAACTCTGAAGTTCAGCTTTTGTACTGAGAACAATAGAATACTTTGAGAACTGAAGATATGAATGTGAAATGAAAGGTTAAGGTATCACTTTACCCATTCAGAAGCCAGCTACTTGGCACAATGCTACTATAATAGTTCCAAAACAAAATGCGGCTGCCAGCAGGCCGATAGCTAGACAGGGAACAGATGATGAGCCGACTCTTCCATTTTCCATGTGGAATAATGCCATGGAATGGATATTACCAGACATGATATAAAACAAAGTATGTGTCAACCTTACTCAGGAATACAGTGAACTGCTGTTTATTAAGTGTGTGGTAACTTGACTACAGCAATTAAATAGTGATTTCAGAGTGTACTAGTCATAAAAGTCCATGATGCTTATGGCTGTATTTTAAGATGTGAATGATAGATCTAGAGTATTAATGACAACTTTTATCACAAGCTGGGAGACTTGTCAATCAGCAAAGACTATTGTTGTCATACATTTACAACAACATGAAGCTACATCTACACAAGAACAAAATACTGTAGATACTGGTATCCAAATTAAAGACAGAAAATCCTGGAAATATTCACCAGGTTTCATAGTATTTGAGAGGGAAAAAGAGAATGAACATTTTAGGTATGTGACCTCCAGAAAAGAAATGCCATAGAGTGCTTAATGATTTAAGACAGAGAAAAGGAGTACATTTAGCAGAGGAAGAGGAGATGTAAGTGGAACGGTTCCAAAGGGGAAGTTTTAGCAGGCTGAAAAAGAAGCAGAGAGGCAACATGATTGGGAAATAATTCCACAGGGTAGGGGATAATCACCAAAAGATTTGTCTCTATTTACCTAACTAAAATCCTGTCACTCAAACTCAGTGGGGAATGAATATGTAGATACGCTGCTTATACTGTACACTATTGATAGAAAATAGGTGTTCACTAGTTCAAAGTGTTGTATTAATGACTTAACCTTGATAGCTTAAAACAAGAAGCTCATGAACTTTGCTTTTAATCTTTGAATCAATTCTGGAGCAAAGAAATTTTAGAAGTTCTTATAGTCAAAGATCTCGACAGCATGTTCCATGGTTTTCTCCATTTTGTGCTACTTTTTTTTTTATAGAAAATTGACCAGCTCTTAAACACAAAATCCATCAATCTGTCTTAAACTAACTAGTCCACAAAAACTGTCAGGAATACAGACAAGTGTTCCATCATTAGCTCACCAGGCATCAGACTCCCCTACCCCCGTCAGACACCCATCCCAGGGGATTGGCTAAGTACTTCACCATTAGGTTGTTATCGAAGTGAAGAAAAACTCACAAGAAAATGAACAAATACCTATCACTCGATTGCCAGGGATCTGATGTTCTGGACTGGACTACAAGTATTATAACTAACTGGAGTTGTGAGGAATAAAGAATTTTTTATTTGAACATTTGGGGAAGCAGCTATTTTTGATGCTGTTATTCTTGTCACAGCACATAGTCAATCACTTGGAAGGCATTTTTGTGGCAGGTCTCAGAATGGTATCAGCCGCGTTTGTATTTAAAATGTACAAAAACCTCCCAAAGTGCACATAACTGGACAGTGAAGGTGGAGATTAATGCCCTACCCAATGGAAGGTTTGGTGGCAGTCCATTTAATCCAACAAGAAGTTGGCAGGTGAGGACATAGCCTCACCCATTTTGGTGGGATGGTCTGTGGGCAGCCTCCTGGTACTTTGCCAATTGAAGCCCCTAAGTGGGCCCAGTTAAGGGTATCATTAAGGGGGAATAATAAGTAAATGCATGCAGGGTTGGTTTTTGACTTTCAAGTGGGGTGTCCCTCATTCAAAGACACTTAGGGCCATGCTGAGGGACTGAGCATTGGGAAGGGGGAGACTGTTCACAGCCAGCCTTCAGCCCTGCACCCTCCATCTTCCACACCACAATCTCCCTCCCATCACTTACCTAAGTACAGATCCAGTGACGATATTATGCCTCAGTTGAGTATTGTATGTCACCTCTTTGGAAGCATTGCTGTTCATTAGAGCTACCATTGGCTGGTAGCTCTCAAAAGGAGGGTCTTTTGCCCGTGTGGTCCTTGATCCTGGGGCAGGCCCACTATTGTCCAGTTAGGTGCCTGATTGGCACTTATTACAGTGGGCCTTTTCGTAAAAGAAGTGGCATTGGGAGCTCTCACTGTTTCTCCAGCCAGTGACCAAGATCCTTTCATGTCCATTAGATTGTGCTCCAAGTTAAAGAAGGAGATGTTAGAGGGGATGACAATAAGATTGATGAAAATTGCTTGCCATTTTAATAAACATCCTTGCTCTTATGCTAACATTTCTGCTGCAATGTTGCAAAGTAGCACAACACGAGCTCAAGTAACACCACCTCATTTTCTGCCTTGGTGCTTTAGAGTCTCAACTTTGAATTAACTAACTTCAGAAACCAATCGTGTTATGTCTTTTCTCTATTTGTCCTACATTCCCCCCTGTTCCTCACAGCTTTGTTTTGTCAACCCTGTTCTTAACAGAGGACTGAATTCTCTCCCTTTACAGCTTAATTTACATCCATTTTACATCTCTTTGCTCCTTTCTCAATCCCTTTGTCTTTTGAACTGGGCTTCTGCATGCCAAAAAGTATTAACAAAAATCTATTTTCCAAAACCTTTCAATTTTGAAGAAGTCATACCAGGCCCAAAACATTAACTCTGTTTCTCTGTCCACTGAGGCTGCCAGATCTGCTGAGCTTCTCCAGCATTCTCTGCTTGATTTAGATTTCCAGCATCTGCTGTATCTCATCTTTATCATTATGGCTTGATAAAAGTTTTTTGCTTTCAGTGTGAAGCAGAGATGGAGAGATTTCAGGGAAAAAAATCCCACAAATGAAGGCAGAGCTTCAAATTGTAGAGTCAGAAGAATGGAGGATGCTCAAAAGGAGCTTTGAATTCTGCAGGGGTTAAAGAGCTGAAAGAGGTTAGAGAGACACACACAGTTGTGAAGCAAGTTAAATACAAGCCTGAACATTTTAAATTGGAAGTGTGGGGGAATGTCGGGGGCACCAGGAGCTATGACAGCTTATTAAGGAAGTGAGTGGTGAGTGTCTGTGAATTAGCCCACATTAAGATACAGACAGCATCTTTTGGATGAGCTGACATTTATGGCTGGTGGAAGATGAGAAGGTGGGTGAATGAGCTGAAGTTTATGGACGGTGGGCGATAATACAAGGTTCAGTCATGGAAGAATCGACTGATGTCTTTAGGGTTTGAACATAGTGCGTTATGAGTCCCCAGTTAGCTTTTTTCCTTTAATTCTACCTAATACTTATCAAGATTTTTACAAGGTGTTTATTTTTCTGTTGTCAGTCTGCATTTCAACAAAAAAGTTTTGACTACATCATGGAGCCAAACTGGAAAGGTTGCTTATGTTTTTAATTCATAATTTTTTTATTCTTATTTATTTTCTGTGTCCTCTCCCAACAGCACTGACTTGATTCTGATATTGGTTCATTGAATGTCAATAGTCGTCTGATATTTCGCTGGAGTGTCCAACTTCCACATGTGAGCTCAATACAGTGACAGCTTCATTTTTAAGCCCACATGGGCTGGATTCAGAAAGAGTAGGTGCCAAAAATATGCTAAAACATAAAACTGCCATCCTGTGTGCTGGTTCCTTTGTTCGAGCCGACCCCTGGGCCATTAATTGGAGGCAGAATGAGGGCCATGCTGGATAAAAACCTGCACATCACTGATTAATGTGTTTAGGGGTCACTTAATATCAATTTAAAGATGCCAACTGGGATTTTCCATGGGCATGCTACAGCAGATACAAGCTGCCCTGTGGAAGAGCTCAAGCAGAGTGGGAGCCTGGATGTGAGACCAGTTCTTTAATATATATGTAAACAAATTGAAGAGAAGGCACCTCCTTTCTGAAGTATCTTTTCCCTCATTTAACTTCCACAGCAACCCATTGTTGCTTTCATGCTGGAAATCCGGTTATTAATCCTCCCACTTTGAAAGCCCACCTACCATCCTTAACTGGATGTCGAGCCCAACCTGCCCAGAGGAACAACACGATGAATGACTGTTATCCATGCAATGTGCACTTCTGTCCCACATTTCAGCCTGATGACAGGCTTCAGAAACACACAGGATAAATTCCAACTTCAGTTATCTGCAGGCTATTTGACTATTTGAGCATCACAAGTTCACCTTACCCAGTTGCCACACGTGGACACATTCCAGCAGCGGCATTTGAGCATGAATAGGAATGTGGCAGGCTACTGGGGGGTGTGGTCAAATGCCACAGCCGAAACCAATCATTAAACTGGGCTCTTTGTTCTGGAAAACTTCCTGTTCCACTGAATTATGTCTTCAACCAAAGAATATTGAGGGAGCCCCTGCTATAAGTATGAATTAATATAAATATAAATGGGTCCTTCATTTAGATTCTACTCAATGTTGGAACAATTTAAACAAATGCCAACACCTTTTCGAAATATTGATTTTTGTTTTGTTCATTCACAGGATGAGGGACATTGCTGGCTAGGTAGCATTTATTGCCCATCCCTAATTACCTACAGGGCAGTTAAGAGTCAACCACATATCTGTGGATCTGGAGTCACATGTAGGCCAGACCAGGTAAGGATGGCAGTTTCCTTCCCCAAAGAACATTAGTGAATCTGATGGGTTTTTCCTGACAATGGATTCACAGTCATCATTAGATTCTCAATTCTAGATATTTTATTGAATTCAAATTCCACCATCTGCTATGGTGGGATTTGAACCTGGGTCCCCAGAATGTTATCTGAGTCTCTGTATTAACAGTCCAGTGATAATATCACTAGGCCATTGCCTCCCCCCTGGGACTCCTGGCCTGCCTCGCAACAATTTATTTATTTTCCCACAGGACTTGGAAGCATTTATTCATTTATGACTGTGGCTATCTTAGTGCCTTAAAACAATGGGTGATCTAAACTTCCACTGTTTACAGGTTAGCAACTCAACTAATCATCCTACTGCCTGATGTGAACTTCTTCTCTGTACCACATACCAAAAGAAAATGGTGTCTCCTCACATCAGAAGAATAATGTAGAAGTTAGTCAGTGCGATTGAGCAAGAATTCATCTTGTTTGAATGTAATTCTGTTGTATATTAAGTTAAGCTGTTGGTTCTTTGTTAATAGCAAAAGTTTGTTAAACCTCTGTAAACATTATCCATCAAATGCATGCATGCGAAATGTGGACCCCTATTGGGAGCTTGTGGTGCAAAGAGTAGTGAAGTAATGAAATGCTAATCAATCACAGCTGGTCAATTTAAAAGCAGGGTCTTTCTTCCCTTTGCCTTAAAGCTGCACATCTTAACAAAGAAAGATAAGTATGATGGGAGAGAGAGAAAAAAAATACAACTCCACTTGATTAGTTTTAGACTTTTAATAAGTTCTAGTATCAAGCTTGTAAATTGAAATGTTTAATTGCCATTGAGAATGAAAGTCACAATTTTCTGTGGAAGTGCTGTGATTTTATTATATGAGACATTACTATAACACAGTGGAGGGAGCGTTCAACATTTATTTATAGATCTATAGACTATATTAGCAACCAAAGCCAAATTATTCCAAAAAAGTGTTTTTTTTTGCCTCTTTTCCAAGTTACGGTATGGGATTTACAACAACGCTAATGTTGCACTATGGTTAAACTCAGGCTTACAGTCATGAAGTGCAAAATGGCATCATGACTGCTGCATTGGCGCAGGAAGCAAGGACTAGTTTGGCTGCAAAATCTTTTCAAATTCATGCTGAGTTTGCCTCTTTGAAATATATATATTTAATTACCTGAATGGCTGAAAAAGAGAACAAAAGTCAGCAAGAGGTCTACTAATCTGCTTATCATGCTCACAAGCCTGCACACTCCCACACTATCCATTCACCAAAGGACATATAAGGACTCCTGCAGTAAGTGGACACAGTCACTATTTATCTGTTTGCCTCTTGTGCAGTAATCAGCTAAAAACATTATAAGTACAGTAAATCGGTAAAATGGTAAAGATTACAACAATCAAGAGTCCAAGTACAATTCTGTCCTTTGGCAGATGCATAAGTAACACAATGGAGGAGAGTTTCATTCCATGCGATAGCATAAAATGGATGCTAACAGATCAGGAATTTATTGTACATTTTCCGGATTTTAATTACATTCAACCCAATTGGAATAAAAATTAGAAATGGTGCTGATTCACTATCACCTATTTTACACAAATTGTACAAACTCAGCATCTAACATTAGTCTTCACTTGTGATGTTTCAGACTCCAACATTGATAGGGCATGTCTCAAGTTCACAGTCCTGCACATAACAAGTTCTTTATTTCATTAACGCATCAGTGTGAGGCAATATTCAGAGCTGAGGAAATGCAGAAAGCTGGAATAATGTGTCATCACAAATCCTTTTATTAGCTAACCAAAGATGACAAAGGAGTCAAGTAGGTTACCCAGCTGCCACTTTAGGAGCCCGGAGGGTACAGTAAAGGACAATTTTAAAGAGAACACCAACATTTTAAAGAAAATGGCAAGGAATGGGTGTTACTTGCTTACGTTTAATATGACAATATGCTGCTTTCCTGATTTTTTTTATCAGGAATTCTCTGTCCAAATGATAAAAATTTGTTTAAACATTGGTGCGATGTTGCAACTGACTCTTAAAGTTTTATAGAGGTGCATAATGGAAAGTCAGAAATAGCAAAAGGCTGATCTCTCTGGTGTAACAACTCTTTCACCATGCTATTTGGTTGTATTTTCAATAACTCTAATCATAGACTTACAGTACAAAAACGGACCACTCATCCTACCACGTCTGAGCTGGTGTTTTCCTCCACAGAAAGCATTTAACCTAATCCGACTCTCTGGCATATTCCCGTTTACCTCATTGTTCAATATTTAGCATGAAGGAGTCTTTAAGATGGACATATGTCAAAATTGTCATGTTTTCAAACAAAACGTGCAATAGATGCTTTATAGATTGGGAAATATGTTCTTCAACATTTCAGAAATACCGACTTTATAGACATAAAGTCATAGTGGTATACATCATGGAAAAAGATCTTTCAGTCCAACTCGTCTGTGCTGACCAGATATTGTAAACTGAACTAGTCCCATTTGCCAGAATTTGGACCATGTCCCGCTAAACATTCCTATTCATGTGCCCATCCAGATGCCTTTTAAATGTTCTAATCATACCTGCCTCCACTACCTCCTCTGGTAGCTTGTTCCATACAAGCACCACCCTCTGCGCAAAAAGGTTACTCCTCAGGCCCCATTTAAATCTTTCGCCTCTCACCTTAAACTTATACCCTCTAGTTTTGGACTCTCCTACTCTATGAAAATGATGTTGGCTATTTACTCTATCCATGCCCCCTATGCTTTTGGAAACTTCAAAAGGCCCCCCTCCTCTGCTGATAGATAATTCTTTACAACATTTATTTCTCACTGCTATAAATGTTGCTGAGCAAGTAAAATATTGTTACACTTACTTCACAAAGTTACTTTTGAACCTAGTTTATTTTTTTTCATTCTTCTCATTGAAATAACTACCAAGGTTAACAAATTTAGTGTTCTGCAAATTAGCTGTAGGTAGAACTAAATGATACGTGACATGCTGTAAGTGACTTTTATATTTCAGAGTGACTTCTGCTGGAGTTCTGTTGGATGACAAAATAACAGCTTTTGGGAGCTATTTAACTATTTGGTCATGAAATGTGGACATCTCTGCCTATGCCAATGGTTACTGCCATCCCTAATTGCCCAGTGCTGGTGGTGGTGAACTGCCTTCTTGGCGCTCCTTGGAATGTAGATATATCCACAGTGCTATTAGGTAGGAGCGTTCTAAGATTTTTGACCCAGTGACAGTGAAGGGATGGTGATATATTGCTGAAATGCTGGTGAGTGACTTTGGTATGAACTTACAGGTGGTAGTGTCTCCATGCATCTGCCCATGTCTTTCTCAGTAGTAGATGTCACATTTTCAGCAGGTGTTGTCAAAGGAGGTTAGTGCATTTATAGACGGTCCACACTGGTATGGTGGTTAAAGAATTGAATGTTGAAGGTTGCAAATGTATGCTAATTAAGGCAGATGATTGGTTCTGGATAATGTCAAGATTCTTGAGTGTTGTTGGAGCTGCACTCACCCAGACAAGTGGAGAATATTCCATCACATTCCCTACTTGTGCCTTGTAGGTGATGGGCAAGGTTTGGGGAGTCAGGAGATGAGCTACCTGCTGCAAAATTCCTAGCTTCTAATCTGCTCTTGTAATTACTGTATATGTGTATTGTCAAGTTTGATTTCTGATCAATAGTAATCCTAATGATGTTGAAAAAAGGGAATTCAACAATGATAATGCCATTGAATGTCAGGAGGTGAGGGTTAGATTAGAATGTCTCCACTTCTGATCTTTTGATGAGGGGGAAGGTATTTGATGAAGAAACTGAAGCTGGGCGAGTTGAGGACATTATTATAAAATGCAGAGGCAGTTGTTGAGTATGGGCACCACCAAAGCCAGTTGTAAGACCTCTGGGGTAGAAGCAGCTATTGAGCTTGATGACCTCAAATTCCAGGCTTTGATCTATTGGGCTTCATCCCATTTCCCTGCTTTGGCCAACTCAAGATCAGTATGACAGAGGAATCGAGCAGGTTGCCCACTCACTCTTTTAGTGCTGAGTAATATGGGGTAAAGTACAATGTTAAAGCTGCGGAGAAACTGGAGCATTTACTTTTAAAGTAACTTTAAATTGAACATTCGGTTTTACTGCAATCTGCTTTTCTGCCTAATGTTGGAAATCTCTATTGGAGGATGGGAGACAAAATAGTGAGAATCATTTGAACCTTCTATCCATCTCCTCCACTTACTGACAGTACTGGTATATTTTGGAAGGACATTTGCAAAATGCTCCAGGAATACCCCCCAACTCAGTTCTCCTAGTTTCATTAGATCCTGATTGTTGAGATAGGTTTAGGTTTTGGTATGTATTTCCTGAGAACCAAGAGGACATCAAATTTCTTTTTTGACTTAAATATTTAACTGTGCAAGGGCCTTGGAATCTCTTTAATCCCGTGTACTCATCCCTCCTCACTTCCACTCCCTGTATGTCAAGATGACATTCTGATTTTCCACCAGCTCCAAGGGGTAGGCTGTGTTCTTGCAAGCCACTCACCCCAAATATTGAATTACATTGATAGCCCCCTCCTGCGCCCCTCACACTGGATTTGGGATAAGGTGACAAAACAAAGAATGCAAGTGCCACCCACCTCACTAAAACATCTTGAAGTCGTCTATGGAAGTTTATGTTCTTGCAGTTTTTGCTTAAAAATCAAGAATGTTAGGCGAGCTAATGGGGAAACATGCTACATCCTAACAAGGAATCGATGACCGCTGGGTTGGTGAGAAAGAAAAGGAGAAAAAAAACACTTTAACTTTCATTTGTTAATAACAAGGCAAAAGCAATCACATCTGCTCTTAAACAGAACATTCCGCATCAGACTAGTACTGATATGGAGTAAATAAATTACATTTTATTACAATTCGTGATGCAGTAATTAAGCATGTATTATCACCTACAGGCATACCCTGAAGTGGTTCTGTGGCTTCCTTTGATTTTTAATGGCGTGAATTTTCATTTATCAACAAACCACAACACTGGATTCAAGTCAGACACAGCTCTTTTCATCCCTACTGGATCCTAGTAGATGGGCTAGCAAAATGGTAATTCTGGATCCTTGTTGAGAAGAAATTTTCTTTCTAAATTCTATCACAAAGGAAGCACTGACTGCATGACTAATATGTTGGTCTTTGAATGGGTTTCTATCGTAATGCTGTTTCTTCTGCATTTAAGCGACAGAGAAATTGCCAAACTCTGCAATGTGCCTGCGACTGAAAATTGGAAACTTGCATCTCGAAAGCACATGGTCTTTATTTTTAATTGAAAAATAATGTTTGAAGCAGAATGACAACAATTGTACATGAGAACTGCTCTGCATTCACCAACAAGGAGTCACTGATTAAGTTTTCAGTGTACTAAGCTGAAGTGAATGTAACAATTTTGTACAACACTTCTTGTACTGATCTGATTTTAGCAAGCCAAAAATCGGACAAAATAAAGAAACTTTTATTTTCGCCAAATATCTTCAACCTATCCCACAAAGTGCTGACTCCCTCACTGTGGTAGTTCATTTTAATCAACCTATTCAGATGTGACATGATACACCTCTGGAGTAGGTAGGAAGTGAACCTGACTGAAGGGCAGGGACACTACCACTGCACCACATGAGGCCTGATATCTTCAGCCCCTGATCAGGAATCAAATGTAGGCCCCACTGATGATGGTTATCTGCCAAACATCAAGTCCAAATGACTATTGTGTATGTACGAGCTGTCTGTATATATAATCTGGGTGTAACCTTTATCCAGTGTCCATGTACGTCCATTTCTAGTGATAATTGTTACATCGTGATTCAGAGTGGGAACCCTGTCTGATTTCCTTGAGCTACCCCAGTGTTACAAAAATCAAATAACTGTATTGCTGAATCTGTATGACTGACATGTGTAACTGAAATATAAAGACTACCTACTAACTATCGGGATGAAGTTTGGAGAAAATTGTCAATCAGAAGCACAGACTCTAATGTGGTTCTATGGTTGGAGAGAAATGATTGGATGGAATGAATATTCCTTCATTCTTAAAGGACAGACATCTTATCTTAAAAAGAGTGCAGGTATGAGGTTTGGGGTTTTATTTTTCATAGGACCTGTGCGAGCCTCTCTGTATTCCTGAGATACCGTTATGTATATGTAATATAAAAGACAGAGAATTATGAAAAACAAGCTGCTTTGAATGTATTTAACCTGTCTCCCAGGTTACCAGTCTCACCAATTCATAGCAGTCAAATATTTGAACTGCAGCTGTGGATGCTTACATTTTAGCAGCCTGATGGAAAAAAGCCAGGGCAGAATAAAAACACTATTAGGAACACCTCACTGAGTATGTCAACTAGCAGGTATTATTTGCAGCAATGATGTAATCAATGAACATTAGCCATTTCCTTCCATTCCACTGTGTTTTTAGGGCATTGTCCATACCCACCAAATAAGTTGTACAAAAACTAAGTGGTATATACGTACTGCCCACTAATTTCAGGGAATAAGGGAAGAAGTGGGCTGCAGAACATACATTTTCTGAGACCTCATTTACCAATAAGCACACGTGGTCTTTCCATCTACTCTTTGGTCTTTGATACCATCATAAAATGGATGAAGGAAATTAGCAAATAAATAGTCTTCATTTTAAGTTTTTGTTCAAGGTTTATTCTGAGAAAAATTAAACATAATTGTGTGAGGAGAATGGAAGAAAGAAGACTGAGTTTGCAATCTGCATTTCAAGCAAACGTTGTAGGAGTGTAAAGCATTGCGTAAGGGTATCATAGCTACTATTGTTTAAAAATAATCTAACTAGATAGCTTTATCCATTGGTAATACAACTATCTGATATAACCACTAAGGTAATATTTTGTCAAGTATAAAATGCAGTTTTTATTAGAATTTATATAGAATTTCTTTAATTAGTAGCTTGTTTTAAAGAAATGTTTAATCAAATCAGTTGTAACAATCTATCAACTCTGACTTGAAAGTATATTTTTCCTTTAATGTCATTGGGTCAAAATCATGGAAATTCCGACGCAAGCAATTGAGTGTACCTACTGCATTTGGACTGCAAGGGCTCAAAAACATGGCTCACCACTTGCTCAAAAACAATTAGGAATGGGCAAGAAATGCTGACATTACCACCGATCCCCACACCTCAAGAATGAAGAAAATAATTACTGAAAAAAATTGCCATACCTCAAAGCAACAGTGGTCACTTTTTACGCAGCGTCACAGATATTCCCTTACTGTCCACACAAAAGCTACATAACAGAGTCTATTCATGTACAAAGAGCTGAGTTGGATCTGTCATGTTTATCCTTCAAGTTCAAATTAGTATAAATGTGCCCTTAATTTTCATCTGTTTCTGGTTGCAAAAATAAACGTTTAGAAATGATCAATATACACTAGGCAGAAGAAGTTTCCAATGAGATAATCGGGTTAGTGAAGAGGAAGGGAAACATTGATATTTTAAAACACAATACATTTAACCATTGAGTACACTTTGAAATAGATGGTTTACATTATTTTATGCTTCCATAAACAAAACTGAATTTTCCCAATTGCTAAAATGCTGAATATCAGTGTTTTGGTTAATCCATACTTCAAGCAGAATCATAGATAATAGAATAAGCATAGATTTTCAATTCTGAAGTAAACTTGAAACTTGCTTCACAGCATTTTTGTGGCATGATAAGTATGAGCTTTGAATTTGGTTGCACGTCACTGCATGTTTGTGCAATGATGAAAGCAGATCAGTTTGTCAGATTAGATTGATTGGTAAAATGGAAAATGTCCAATTTTTTGTGTATAGGTTATGTCTCTAATATTGCAATGTTTTCAAGCATTGGCAAAAGAAATTTACTAATTAATGACTTACAAGTAACCTGTATTGTCAGCACCTGAACCTATGCTTTATTTGAACTCTCAGCAAAATAGATATTTTCATTACAATTACAATCCGAGTGACTTGATTGTATAGAACTTATGTTTTGCTACATGAAGAGACATGCTATCAAGGCTTTCTGTCTAATGCTTATGATGATAGAATTGCAAGGATATTAATTTAAATTACTCCAATAATTTATCTTGTTTGAGGAAAAAAGGTGCTGTTTGGTTGGCTAGTGGACACTGATTGGTAGAGACATTGTGATGGAGGATGCACCAGGAAACAAATATTCCCTCAACCTTTTGTTTAAACTGAAACTAGATAAGTTGACTCTGTTTGGGCCCAGATGGATTCTACATGGCAATGTCTCTAACAGTCAGAATCCACTTTACCAATCGCCACCCATTTCTCATACAATATAAATTGTTGTTAGCTTTCAGACTTGGTAGTCTTGTGAGTCTGCTTTGATGAATGCAAGAAGTAAAGCTTCAATTCAACAAGTACTCATTTGCATCAATGGCATGTACTGATATTTAATTACTCTTGTTTAAGTGAATTAACTGAATTCTAAATCACCTTTAAACATCCTCCTTATGTGAAATCTGTGTCCCCTAGCTATTGACTTCTTTAATAAGGGGAATTGTTTCTCCCTATCTATCCCATCTCTGTCGGTCTGAACTTTTCACACCTCAATCAGATCACCTCTCAGCTTTCTCTGATCTAAGGAAAACAACTCCAGCCTATCTCACTTCTCTTCATCGGTGATTCACTCTAATCCAGGCAACATCCCGGTTAATCTCTTCTGCAACCTTTCTAGAATGCAAAAGAAGGTAATCAGGATCATTTCTGGAAAATGTAACAAAGCCCACACTTGCACCAAGCATGACTGGTGCACCATTAAGTGTGATTTTTTTCAAGTACGTACCTTTTAAATTCATTGTAAATATCCTCATCCCCTATGTTCTCAAGGGGCAAAATGGTGAGAATATCTTCTTTAGTTGTTATGAACATAAAATCCATAAATTCTGCACGCAGAAACTTCCAGCTGGGCTGCATCAGTCATGTCTATGGATTCATCAAATGCAGTGAGAAGATTCACAGTTCATCGGCTCTTGCTGTAGTTGCTAAACAAAATCTTACGGCAAAGACTCTATTCAACTTGTTACAGTGGAAGTGGCAAGTGATATGCTCAGGATTGCAATGTTGTATTTTCTGTGTCCTTAAAGTCTTTGAATATAGAATCAACAGCCACAGTCATTGCTTCTTTAATTTCATTAATATCTGTAACTGATTTCTTGTGCTTTGCCAGAAAATGACAAATGTGAAATGATGTTTTACTGCAAGCCTTACTTTTGCTGCTGGTTTATAACAAAGAGGCTATTGAGCTTACAAAGCAGCCTTTAGCTCGTCAACTCCATTTAGCCAAAGCATGCCTTTCAAGGGAAGGCTAACGTTGAATTCAATGTGCATCATTTTGTGGTCCTAAATTCACCTATTTTACTGCTCAATATACTTTGGTGACATATAAAGCAAATGTTCTTATCTTTTACAGTTGTGAACAGAAATTCATTTTTCCATTCCATGTGGAAGTTGTACATTTTCTTTTTAGATGGTCTAGGTTCATCACTCACCTTATTGCCTCACCTTGCAGATCGTGATGTCACTCTGCCAATAGTCATACTTTAGGTCGACCTCTGGAACATCCAGAATGTTACAAGTATGGAGGTAGGGGACATCACGTCAGGGGTCATGACTTGTTTCTGGGGCCACTGATCAGCTTGCATGATTGAATATTGGATACGGGGTACAATAGTGCCTACCAACCCCCCCAATAATTATTACTCTTCCTGCACAGACCTATCAGTTGGAAAATAAACCGTAGGTCTACGGAGAACAGGCAGAGGAGCAGGACTAGCTGAGCTGCTCCTGCCGAGAGCCCCATGAATATAATGGGCTGAATAGCCTCCTGTGTTTCTCATACTGTAATGTACTGGGTTCATACTTCAGTCCAATTATACTTCTTATTCATTTATTAGCATTGCATCCACAAATTTCATTTTACACTGCAATGATAGCCCATCTGGACCAAATTGAAAAATGAGGCATCAAGTTGGCCAAGCCTGTTAACAGCGTGCACTTCTCTCTAGCTGTGCAGCTTTTCAAAGCAGACTTCATGCACGGCCTCATGATGGATGTGGGCATGAATAGGAAATGCAGGCAAGTGATGAGAATCACTGTCAGAGAGACTGCAATTGACAAGTTGATTGCAATCTATGTGTTGGAGATCATGGATGTACACACAAACAGCAAGGTGCCCAGCAAGGGACCTACGGAACCCCATTGTTTACAATAAAATATTTTAACTATAAAATGTTAGGTCATTAATTTGTCTTAATCTGTTTATTTGTAACAATTGTCTTAGAGCTACAGAGTCATTGAGTCATACAGCACAAAAGTAGACCCTTCAGTCCAACATGTCTATGTCAACCAGGTTTCCCAAACTAAACTAGTCCTATTTGTCTATATTTGGCCCATATCCCTCTAAGCCTTTCCTACCTATGCACCTGTACAAATTTCTTTTAAAGGTTGTAATTGTACCTGCCCCTACCACTTCATCCAGCAGCTCATTCCATACACACATCATCCTCTGCATGAAAAAGTTGATCCTCAGGTCCCTTTTAAATCTTGCCCCTCTCACTTAAAATTGTCCCCTTTAGTTTTCAACTCCCTTACCATAGGGAAAAGACCTTTGCTAATTAACCTTATCTATGCCCCTCATAATTTTATACACTTCTATGTGGCTACCCTTGAACCTCCTACACTCCAGGGAAAAATGGTCCAGCCTATCTAGCCTCTCCTTATAACTGAAACCTTCCAGTCCCAGTAACATCCTTGTATATCTTTATTGCACCCATTCCAGTTTAATAATATTGTGCAGTCATTCTGCAAAACGGGGGATAATAGTATCCAATAGCTATTTACAAACGTACATGAGCCATGTTCATCTCCTTTGCAGCAAAAATACATTACAGTGTCTTCTGTACGGTTCCAGTTACTTCAGCCACTTACTCCTCCCCCATCTCCCCCAGTCCCAGTCCACACACCACCCACTTGGCTTTATGCCCAAATGCACTAATGTAACATTTTCACACCAAAATAAATTGGTATCATCTTCAGTCCTTTCCACTCTGCATTGTCATTACTGCCCCAAAGTTGGAAGTTTTATGTCTTTGTTGAAGAAGAGATCTATGAGTCCCACACATCCCAATAGCTACCTCATTGAATGAACATTCTTCATGCATCAGCCTAGGAACCAGTTTTACTTTCACTCTTTAATGAAAATTTTGACTTGTTATTCATCATTCACAAACAACTCTATTCAACAATAGTGGTCACCACTGCTGAGTTGAATCTTGTCAGCCGTAGCTCAGTGGTACCACTCACCTCAAAGCCTGTGGGGTTAAGCGTCACTTCAAAGAACTTGAATAGATAATCAAGATTGACACTCCAGTGCAGTACTGAGGGAGCGCTGCACTGTCAGAGGTGCTGCCTTTAAGAGGAGGCATTAGACCAAGGCTCCATCTGTCCTATCATAAGGACACCACTTATTGAAGTAAAATATTAAATTCCTGTCCAGTGTTTACCCCTGAACCAATATCACATCCTGCTATGTTTTGGAGTAATGAGGTTAGTGCTAGAACAGGAAGGACTGAAGGACTTTGAAATAAAATATCATAAAACATTGCAAGATCTCATGTCAACACTATAATTAATGCTTATACATCACAAGTGATTCAATATTTCAATATTTTCCACTTTTTCCTCTGCCCACTTTGAACATGGTTTAGAATCTATGCTACTGAAGAAAAGAACGCTTTACTCATTTTGAGTAATTGGGATTTTCTTCTTCTTTAATTAAGCCATTGTCCACTGAATAACTTGGCATCCCACAAAGGCAAAGATCTATTTGTATCTTGTGATTTTGATCTTTCATTGGAAATTATGTTACTCTATAGATGTCAGGTATCAGAATTCTTACATTTTGGGAAACAACAGCATAGAATGTAAACAGGAGATTCATCTAAATTGAACACACTCAACTAACAACTTATCTCACTAAGCTTTGAAGTTTACTATTAACAATCAAAATTTAAGTAACCAGTACTAATTAAAAATGCAAATCTGTTTTGAAATCTGTTACTAGTTTTAGGAATTATGTGACAGAAATTTGGGATAGATGCTCAAATACCTACAGCTATGGAAGTATTGAGGCAGGAGAACCCTTGGATTGTGTTGGTCAACTTTATTTGAATGCGTGCGAATAGCTCAAAGGTAAGGTATCCTCCCATTTTTATAAGTAGATCCACATTTGTCATCCATTTATCAGTTTTCATTTAACAACAAATTACAATTTGAAATAACACCAGAAAGGACAGAGGATTTCTCATTACGTGGGCAGCAGAATGGACTGTGCTGCCGAACTGGCCTGCTGTCTGATCCAGTCAGAAGGACTTCAGTAAGGTGTGTGTGTGAATTGTTTCAAATTTAGGCTGTCTCACAAGTATTATCCAAAGTATTATCATTCATGTTCAGCCAAATAGTATTTATTAGTCTTGGAGATTCCTGTCATGGAAATTAACGTATCAGAAGAACATCACATACTCTGCTTTGCCTTCATGAAAAAAGAGTTACACTTTTTTAAAATTAGTTTTACTTTCACTCTTTAATGAAAATTTTGACTTGTTGTTCATCATTCACAAACAACTCTACTAATGTCACTCTTAAAATGAAGAGCAGAGAGGCATATGTGAGCTGCTCGAGGGGATATTACCCTGTTATGTTCTATCCTTCCCTCTGGGTAAACACCTGCAGATTTCTAATCTGCAGCTAGATACTAAAATTAAAAGGAAGCAAAATGTCTTTCAAAATACTGTTTGTTTCAAGGAGACTTTTGGCAGAATTTTCCTGTTTGCAGTTAAAGTGTTTTGTCGAGTGAGATTCATGACAACCAGTCTGCCTTGACCCACTGCAATTTTTAACATATTATAAAAAATGAAAGAACTGTGGATGCTGTAAGTCATAAACAAAAACAGAAGTTGCAGGAAAAGCTCAGCCGGTCTGGCGGCATCTGTGAAGAGAAATTAGAGTTAACATTTCGGGTCCGGTAACCCATCCTCAGTTCTGAGGAAGGGTCACCAGACCTGAAATGTTAATTCTGATTTCTCTTCACAGATGCTGCCAGACCTGTTTTAACATATAATATTCTGCACTTTGTCACATTACTTATGCAACCAGACTTTTAGGTGATCTTCACATGGAATTGCATGGCTACATTGCGGGGACTTTTGACATACATGCCGCTACCATCATATTTTAAGCCCAGCCACACAATACTTTAGGTGGATGCAAGCCACTGCCCTTCAAACTGTGATACTTGGTCATTATGGCACAGAAAAGAAGCTTCAGCCTGCTTCATGGATAGAGCCCTGGAGAAGTTGGTGGTGATAGTGATGGAGAGGAAAATCTTTCTTTTTCCAGTTGACCACCACAGAAGGCTACACCACCAGAGAAAGCCTGGACCCAGCAAGTTATTGCTGTGTCCCAGGTGAAATGAGATACCCAGCAGTTCAGGAAAAGGTCAATGATCTGTGCTCCAGATAGGTAACTGCCACCATATTCACTCCAGAATCTCACACTTATGGGGCCACCACTCATTTTTCACTCTCCACTACATACTCATTTCACCAAGGCTTACGGCTACAATTCACTATTCTATACATCATGGCCACTCAAAAGTTCATACTTACTTCATCATCCCAACTTACAAACGGGGCCTGCCCTGCTCACTGTGGACCTCTCCCTCCTTGCATCACCATCAACTGCTCTTCGATCCACTTCCATTAAACTCAATCCCCCCTTTGTCTCGTTGCAGGAAGAATTGGCCCATATTTAGACCACAAGGATCAGGACAGTTCATCTGTTTGTGTAAACATTGGGTATGTGGACATCACACTTTTCACTTCCTTCTAGAATTAGGCAGAGAAGAGCAGAACTGCTTGTGTGAGGCTGGGGAGAACTCAGTGGCCTACAAACCCAGTGAGCTTCATTGTGGTTATGCTGTGCTACTCTTCCATTTCCATCAGTGCTATCTCATTCTTCATCCACAGAAATATTTATCTCTCTCAGACAACTAATACCCTCTCTTCTTTAATGCAGGCATGAGCAACACCCAGAACAACTTTGCAAACAGGTCAGCATCAGAGACCCTTAGCTACACTTTCATCTCTGAAGGGGAAGCCAACAAACCCTCAGAGATACACTGGCAAGTCCTCCACCTGCATTGTCCACTAATTCAGAGACTTTCACTTCAGTGGGTACACTTTTTAGCTTAGGCTCACTGAAATGCCAAGGAGGTAATTCAGCTGCACAATATGATGCCTCTGATTGCTTGAGACCAAGATGTTATATGTGCGTTCTTGAAATACGAAGTCAAATTTGAAGATAAATGGGTGGCATTATTGAAACAATGCGGGCATAATTACTGCAATTAGCCCTATCAGGGTCTACAATTTCAGGAATTTTATTCAGTCTGCACCTAAAGAAGTAAAAGTAACTTATGCTACCAATTTTCATGTGATTTCAGCCATTTTATGCAGTTATTACTTGATTGACTTTCAGTCCAACAAGGCAAGGTTCCAACATGGTATTCTTGTGAATGAGTTACAGGTTCTACCTGTAATGCATAAATATTCCTTTCCTTCATGTTCCCTTTTGTGTTCCTGTTCCAGTGGCCCCATAATCTGTCAGCCTCCTTCCGTTTCCGTTGAGGCCCTTCCTATTACAATGAATGTGCCCACTTTACCCCAGGAGCCCATGATTTTGGAAAATTGCATTGCCTCAATAGACATACACCCTCTTCATCTAGAGGCATGAGTGAAAATGACCTATGATATCTCCCCTCTGGGAGCCTCTGGTCCGCATCTACTGTTAACAAGGCCCAATTCTTCTTTCCCCATTATTCTTTCTCCATTCTCTCAGTGATCCAATGCAATTAACTCCATTCCACAAACAAAGTTGCCCACTTTCCCCAGCAGTTCAAGGACTGTCCCCTGAGAAATCTGCTCAGAATTATTAAGAAAATTTCTGGGACTGATAATGGGCCACTCCCCTTATTGATTTGTGAGGTCAGCCCTCACTGACCATGGCTCAGCTCTCAGACAGATGTCTCTGCAGCACCTTGACTAACCTGCCTGTAATTCCAGATCTGAGCACACAACTTGCAGAAACAATGCAACCCAAAGCCCAGACTGTAAGCACATGGATCCGCAGAATTTGGTAGGACCAAGCACCTAACTGAGTGTGACCTAAATTGCAATTGGTCAAGGACCTTAACTGACTATGATGGTATCCCTGACTGACTGCAGTCCCAGTTGATCCCACTAAGGATTGATCCCCTTTGACGTTCAGACAAACCCAATTTTTTTGAAAGCACGTGCAGTATATTTACTACATAAGTTGCTGGCACATGCTCAATGTATAACGTTGATGTAGCCCAGTGCCACACAGTTGCATGTCCACCCCTATGAATGGTCCTGTTCCCCACTGAGACAAGCTGTCTACCTCTCAATGTGTGCTAAAAAGCAATGCAAGCCACAGAGACTGGCACTTTGTAAGTCAGTGCTGAAGTCAGTGAGTCTATACTAAGACAAGAATGTGAAGAATAAATGAAAGTGAGTGAGAGGAGGTATTTTTGGTTTCAGCAGGCTTACCATTAAATAAATCACCAGAACTCTGGGACCAGTATCCCAAACTGCAGTGGAAGACAAGGACGGAGATTGTGTGGGCTCTGGCATTATTTTTGAAATCCTCTCTGGCCACAGGAAGGCTGATAAAGGAATGGAGGGCAGCTTTTGTGGTACCACTATTCAAGAGGACTGGAAGGGAAAAACTTGGAAAATGCAGGCCAGGTAGCCTAACATCAGTGGTAGGGAAACTATTGGAAACATCCCTGAGGATCAGAATTAATCTCAACTGAGAGAGGCCCAGATTAATTAAGGTTAGTCAGCATGGCTCTGTAAGGGTCAGATCATGTCCAAAAAATGTGATTGAATTTTTCAAGGAGGCAAGTAGGTGTTCAGATGGGGGTAGTGACGTTGATGTAGTCTACATGGACTTCAGGAAGGTTTTTGACAAGGTGTGGCATGACAGACTGGTTAAGAGACTAAGAGTCCATGGGATTCAGGGCATTTTGCCAAATTGGATCCAAAATTCTCTCAGTGACAAGAAGTAGAGGATGATGGTGGAAGAATGTTTTTGAGAATGGAAACCTGTACCCAGTGGGTTTGGCGCTGGGTCCCTTATTGTTCAATGTCATCATTAATGACCGAGGCATCGCTGTGAGAATGATCAATATGTTTGTGAATACATGGAAATTGGTGGTGCAAATACCAAGAAGGAAAAACTTCAGGATGATGTAGACAGACTGGTCAGATGGACTGAATATTGGCAAATGGGATTTAATCCTGAAAAAGTTGCGTGGCGCATTTTGGGAGGACAAGCAAGGCAAGGACTTTGAGTACATGTTGAATGGTAGGACCCTAGGTGATACAGAGGACCTTGGTGTTCATGTCCATAGATCCCTGAAGGCAGCAGGACAGGTAGAGAAGGTGTTTAAGAAGGCACAAGTGTTACTTGACTTTACTGGTCAAGGCATTAAATACAAGAGCAAGGATATTATGGTGGAATTGTATATAATGTCAGCTATTCGGTTCTGATCATCATCTCATAGGAAGGATATGTTTGTACTCGAGAAGGTGCAGAGAAGACTTACCAAGATGCTACTTGGACTGGACGGTGTGAGTTATGATTCAGAAACTCTTGTAACATTTAAGCAGTATTTAGATATTCACTTGTGTTGCCAGAAATTCCAGACCAATTGTCCGCAAACAGGAAAATGACATTAATGTAGAATATAATCAGAACATTGTTGACTGGCCTCGGTACAATGGGCTGAATGGCCCGATTCTTTGCTATAAATATCTATGAGTCTGTGAGTTTATAAAAAAAATCAATGCTTTTGCAAAAGAGTAAAACAATAAATTTGTTTATGGCAGAATTCTGGTAGTTATGGTTGTATTGTTAAAAGTTGGTTTGTGTTTATAGCATCTCCACTAAATGCAGGTCAGGGAAAATAATTGAATATATCAAAGTTTAATCTCAACATTCCTCTCCATTCGGCAAACAGTTGATGTACTACGTTCAATACTGCTATTCAATGTTCTATGTTTTAGAATTTTTATATTCATTTCATTCTTTTGTTACTGAATTAATGTGTCATTAAATGAAGACTGTTTTCCCAGTTCCATCCGAATTCCTCGCAGAACTACACATACAGCTGAGGCATCCCAAAAACAATTTTAGCTACACTTCAAAGTCATGTTACAGATATTATTTCAGCTTTAAGATAATTCAATAAGGGATGATTAAGTAATCTCTGTTATTTACTATGTATCATAATCAGATGATGATTCATTCTGCAGAAATAATCTTACCTTTCATCTCACCCTTATTGTTGCCATCCTCATTATCAACTACTCCCTTTGCCATTATACATAACTGTTAAATATTGCATTAATTAAGATGTTATAATCAAGGTCTTTTCCATCACACTCCAACAACTGCATAAACTGCAAAACTACTTGCACTCTTGTGAATATTTATTTCACTGCTGAATGTTGTTCAGTTTTAGCCTTGGGACGAGAGACTATGGCCTAATTGTAACAAGAATGTTCCTAAATCCAAACAGCTGCCTTGTACTTCCTTAAATTTTCTGTAATTTGTAACTAACCTGAGGGTCATTCCAGGAAATAAAATGCTATCTGTGAAAGCAAAGGCTACTGGGTTCTAAAATATTCTCTAACTTTAGGATGACTGATGTCTGTGCACACGCCCACTCACTACCCTTCAAAATGAAAGGCATCAGCCTAAAGCCTTCTAACCAAAGATCATTCATTACATTTCAGATTAGTCATAACTGTCTGTCAGACAAAACCACAGTTGTGAAGACAAGAGTTGACTAAGGTATAGTTAGATTTCAACAGAAGTTCAATGCTTTTAATGTGTAAAAGAGTTAAGAAGTCCTTTTAAAAGACAATTTGTTTTATTATTTCGATAAAGGATTGTAAATGTACCAATAATTCTCTTTACAGTAAACTTCATACAATACTGTATTTTGTTTGCAATTTGGAAACATGAAAATAACTTTAACCTTTATGACAGTTCACATCTGCTATGATGTACATACCACCAGAGCAAAGGCATGAATGACCCATTTCACCCACAACTGCTTGCTGATTTAATGAAGAAAAAGCCAGAATAGGAGAGGTCAAGTCAAAGGAAGTTGCGCTTAAATTTTATAGTGCTCTGGTCAGACATACTTTGAGTATTGAGACCAGTCCTGGTCATCGCGACACAAGGGAAATATTTAAGCCCTACAGCCAGTTTAAGAGCAGAGCCATGAGGCTGATGTCTAGTATCTGAGGACTACATTGTTTATATAGACTAGAGAAACTTGAACTTTTCTGTCTTTACTTCTGAGAGATAAGGTAGATATTTGGTGGACGATTGAATTGACCTCATGGCAATTCAAATTTGCTTAAGAGTTGGTGACACCTGTCCACTAATGAAATCTCTCTGGCTAGTTATATTTTCCACCATTTGCCCCATCAAGTTTATTATGGTGGCAGTGTGACACTTATCATGAAATCTCAGCAAGGCATGACTTCCTCACTTTCAACCACTTTATCCTGCTATATCTCTCACTTCAGCCTTCTACTTCAAGAGAAAAGAGACCCATTTGTTCTTACTTTTGTCTTTAATCAGACACAATCTTTAATCATCATTAATCATCTCTTGTTTACCTGATGAAATAAGAGCCTATTTGTATTGTGCCAAAAACAAAGGGAAATATCCCAATCCAGGTCCGCTGCTGTCATTTTTAATGTCCCTACTCCTGGATTAGGAGGCTTGTGTTCAAATCCCACCTGCACCAGGGGTAATGTAATCACATTTCTGAACAGGTTGATTAAAAAGAAATTCTTAAATCAGCTGCAATAGATATAGCTACAAGGTGATCATGCTAGTATCTTAAGCAATGGACCATAAAACTTAAACCTCAAAGAAATCAATCCAAGGGGTACTCTCTTCACTTCACTATCTTAAGTAAGTTATTATGATTGTGCTCAAAGGTCCCAGACATTTGAAAAAAGGGAAAATTGAATGAAGACTTCTGCTGGATAAGTCCAGGTATGAACAGAAATAATTTTAACTTGTTTGTTATGTACATGATTTCACACACAGCTGGACGTACACTCTACCTGACTCAGCTGGCTTGTAACAAGTTTGAAAAGTACTTGATACCCTTAGCATAAATATAAATTTACTACAAAATCTTTCTAGTAATCTTTCATCCTTCTCTCAGGCAATAATCAGGGATGAAACCACACTGTTTGCAACTTTGACGCTATATTTGACTCCAAAATGCACTTGTCACCGTATATTCACATCATCATCGAATCTGCCATTTTCAGTTTCATGACATCACCTGACTATATCCCACTTAGTTCATCTGCCTCCAAAATACTTATTCAGGTTTTTGTTAATTCTAGATCTTTCCAATGCCCTCCTAGCTGGTCTTCCACATTCAACCATCCAAAACTCTTCTGCTTTTGTCATAATTTGCAAGAAGTCTCATTCACTAATCACCCTAGCATTCATCGAATTACACTGGCTCCTGGTTCACAACATCCTGACTTTAAAATTCTTGTCCTTGTTTTCATAAAGCTTTTTGGACTTGCTATTCGTTTCCTATCTCTGTAGGTTCCTCCCGTCCCATACACTTTTGTGATATCTGTACCTGTCTAAACCTAACCTTTTGCACATCCCCAAACTTAATCTCTCTTTCATTGGTGCCATGTTTTCAGCTGTCTAGGCCCTAAGCTCTGGATACCATCTCTATTCCTGTTCATCTCACTATCATTGTCCCCTCCTTTGAGATAATTCTTAAAACCTCTGGCCTTAATCAAGTTCTTGACCTTCTGAGCAAATACCTTCTTATGTGATTCAGTGATATATCTTGTTTCATAATACTTCTGTGAAATGCTTTATTACATAGAAATTTAAGATGTGTGGTCACTGAAACACGAAAGTAGGAAATAAAATACAATTGTAACCTAATAAAAAGCAAATTTAGAACCGATACCAGGAAGCTATTTTTCACACAAAGATCCTGCAATCATTTGAGAAATAATTAGATGTCATTAGTAGAGACTGTGAACTTTTTCCAGATAGATGTGCTTATTCGGGCCAAATTCCCACATTCATGATTCTTCACCTTGTGAATCATCAGTTTAAAAATGAGTTAAAAGGGCTATTGTGGTACATTAGTAGTACTCCCATCTCTTGGCTAGAAGGTCCAAGTTCAACTCCCATCTGCCCATGGATGTGTGTCATAACCTATCAAAACAGGTTAATTAAATAACTAAAAATGACTATAATGACAATTATAGATAATCAAACAGGCATGCACTATCTTTCTCACATAGGAGTTCATTTTTATATTTTTTTTTTCTCATGGCACCACAAAAATTAGCAGCAATGTTACTTTCAATGGTTTCAAAATTATTTTTCAAACAAATGGCTAGACAATTAACAAGTCTAGATAATTACAGCTTATGTGTGTTTCTGAGAATCTAATAATTACCTTTCTTCTATTATTTTTTAAATCAAATTTCATTCCTTTATAAACAATCTTCCACCTATGTAACTTCAATTCACATTTGTTTTGGCACTTTAGGTCCCAACAAGATAGAAAGACAGTTGACTTCTAGTTACCTATACTATCACTCTACATCGCTTAGTTGGTCAGATGGCTAATTGCTATGCAGAATGGGTTTACCATGAAGGTCCCACTTTCTCAACCTCACCCCTCATCTGAGGTGCGATGACTCGCAAATTAAACCAGCACAGTCATCTCTGTATAATGAGAGAGCAGCCCTGTGGACCTATAGGACTGTGGTGACTTTACTCTTACAATCACCTTGAATCTAATTACAGGAGACCAATGAAGAGAAAGCCCCAGCCGCAAATTTCCTTTCCCCTCCAGATTCTGCTTGATATATAGTTAGATTTGAAAGTAAAACCTAGGTGGAATGAATTTAAAGTTGGCTTCTAGTGCTCAATATTTGCACTTCCAAGTTAGTTAATTGCACTATTTTAGGTAGTAATCAACTTACTTGATCATTAGCTGATTGTTTGGACTTCAACCAAAGCCTGCAGCAAAATAATGATTCACATCTCACACCATATACAAAGAATTCATGGTATAACATACAAAATTTAACCTGAATCGGTAAGTAAAATCACATAGGTACAAGTGAGAGTTAAGTCACTTAGCAATTTGCATGTTGTAGCATACATGAATCCATAGTTAGATAACAATTAGAAATTATTGTTTTGATGCCGTTTAATATGTATGATGTGGCAAGGTTGTTGAATTAAAGTATCTTTGCTATTCTTTAACTAATTGCAATTAAGAAAAGTTTTTGACTAAATTACATCATGGATATAAACACCACAGATAAAAATGATCCAATTATCCTATTTGGAGCATAGTTATGTGATTAACTAATTGAGCATGCTCTCTATCCCATGATCCATTAGGTCATGCTCAATGATAATGTCATGAAGACATCAGTTTCAGTTGTTTCTGGCATTCTTGTTCTCCAACTACATGTTGATGACTGCATTTTGTTGTACATGTGGAAACTATGCAAGTGATATATTTTACAGAATATATTTATTAGCTATTTAGAGCATTACTGTTTACAGTCAAAATACATATTTACCAGAGAGAAAGATTAATTGTTCCAAGCAAAACTGGTATTATCTAAAGAGAATCATTCTTTCAATGGAAACAAATTTGCCCTTTACAAAACAGCAAACTCTAGCATTGGAATATATTAATTTTAAAAAAAATTGACCACAGGCACAAACAAGTACATTTTGGAAAATCATTATTTTCTTACTGAAATAATCCCAATATTTCACTTCTGGTACTAAATTGACACCTCACGCCCAATCCTTTCAACCTATGCACTGACAGGTATGAAATATGTAAGGGCTACATTTTGTTTTTGGAAAAATAAACTGGATAAATGAGGTTTAAACTAATGTATTGAAAAAATTAATTTTTTTAATATATATAACTCAAAGTAAAGATAGAACTGTGTCGTGTTCACCCAGTGGTTACACAAGGTCATGTACCTTACGGACGATCTGGATTTGACACCTTTGTGACACAATGTGGCATGAGGAGTCTTTAGGTTTGACTGCCCAGCATCAGCTTTTAGACTGGCTGTCGGATGCAGTTTTGTCACAGAAATGAGAACAGTACAGTAGCATTTAGTCCTCCAAAAGTGTGCAGGCAAGCATGACCTCTGTCTCTCTTCCTCTGTGATTGGAAGAAAAAAACATTAAAAGATTTAAAAGAAGAACTTCTAAGTGAAGCAAGAGACCTAGGTTGAACTGACTGACTACCAATTTAGGGGTTGCACTTGTCAACAAATTGATATCATTGTCAAAAGCCTCCCTAGCTACCTTTCAGAAGGTGCCAGTGAGCTGCATTCTTGAACCACTGCAGTCCATGTGCTGCAGGTAGACCTACAATGCCCTTAGGGAAGGAATTCCCGGATTTTGAGCGACAGTGAAAGAACAGTGAAATATTTCCAAACGAGGATGGTGAGTGGCTTGGAGGGTTACTTACAAGTGGTGGTGTTCCCATGTATCTACTGCCTTTGTCCTTCTAGGTGGAAGTGACTGTGGGTTTGGAAAGTGCTGTCTGAAGATTTTGCGTGAATTTCTGCAGTGCGTCTTATAGATAGTACACACTGCTGGTACTGAATGTCACTGGTGGAGGGTGTGAATGCTTGTGGATGTGGCTCCAATCAAGCGGACTGCTTTTTCCTGGATGATTTCAAACTTCTTGAGTGTTGTTGGAGCTGCACTCATCAAGTGGGGAGTATTCCTGACTTACATGTTGTAGATGGTGGACAGGCTTATGGGAGTCAAGAGGTGAGTTATTCACTGTGGTATTCCTAGCCTCTAACCTGCAGTTGTCATTGTATTTATGTGATGAATCCAGTTGAGTTTCTGGTCAATGGTAACCTCCAGGATTTTGATAGTGATGGAGTCAGTGATGTAACACCATTAAATGTCAAAGGGATTGTCTCTAATTGGAGATGTTCATTGCCTGGCATTTGTGTGGCACAAACATTACTTGCCACTTGTCAGCCCAAGCCTGGATATTGTTCAGATCTCGTTGCATTTGAACATGGACTCCTTCAGTATCGGAGTTGTTAATGGTGTTGAACATTGCGCAATCATCATCGGTCTTCTGACCTTTTGGTGGAAGGAAAGTCATTGATGAAGCAACTGAAGATGGCTGAGCCTAGGACGCTACCCTGAGGAATTCCTGCAGAGATGTCCTGGAGCTGAGATGTCTGACCTCAAATGACCACAACCATCTTCTTTTGTACTCTTCGGCCACCAGACAGTTTGCCCCCAATACGCATTGATTCCAGTTTTGCTTCAGCTCCTTGATACCACACTTGGTTAGATATAGCTTTGATGTCAAGGCTGTCACTTCCTCACTTCTGGAATTCCGCTCTTTTGTCCATGTTTGAAACAAGAGTTTAATGAGGTCAGGAGTTGAATGACTCTGCCAAAGCCCAAACTCAGCATCACTGAGCAGGTTACTGTTAAGCAGGTGCTGCTTGATAGCGCTGTTGTTGACAACTTCCATGACTTTACTGATGATTGAGAGTACACTGATAGGGTGGTAATTGGATAAGTTGGATTTGTCCTGCTTTTTATATACAGGACCTGCCTGGGCAATTTTTCACATTGTCAGGTAGATGCCAACATTGTAACTGTGCTGGAAGAGCATGGCTTGGGGACTGGCAGGTTCGAGTGCACAAGTCTTAAGGACTCTTGCCGAATGTTGTTATGGTCCATAACCTTTGCAGTATGCAGTACCTCCAACTGTTTCTCGATAACGCATGGAGTGAATTGAGCTGCAGATTGTTATTTGTGATGCTGGGGATCACCTGGGGGAGGCTGAGATGGATTATCCACTTTGTACTTCTGGCTGAAGATTGCTGTGAATGCCTCAGCCTTATCTTTTGCATTGAGTGTGTTGGGCTCTTCCATCGTCAATGACAGGGTTATATTTGGAGCCTCGTCCTCAAGTGAGCTGTTTCATTGTCCACCAATTTTAAAGTTCATGACTGGATGCGGCAAGGGTACAGAGCTTAGATCTGATCCATTGACTGTGAGATCATTTAGATCTGTCTATCATTTGTTGCTTATACTGTTTGATATGCAAGTAGTCTTGTCTGGTGGCTTCACCAGGTTGATACCTTCCTTTAAGGGATGACCAATGCTGCTCGCGGCATGCCCTCCTGCATTTTCCATTGCACCAGCGTTGATCCCCTGGCTTGATGATAATGGACGAGTGGGGGATATGCTGGCCCATGAGGTTGTAGATTATGTTGGAGTACATTTCTGCGACTGTTGATGGCCCACAGTGCCTCATAGATGTCCGGGTTGCTCGATCTGTTCTAAGTCTATCTCATTTAACATTGTGATACTTTCACACAATATAATTGAAGTTATTCTCGATATGAAGGCAGGACTTCATCTCCACAAGAACCGTGCAGTGGTCACTCTTACTGATACTGTTATGGATAGATACATTTGCAGCTGGCAGATTAATAAGGATGAGGTCAAGAGTGTTTTTCCCTCTTGTTCATTCCCTCATCACCCACCACAGATCCAGACTAGCAGCTATGTCCTTTTGGACCCGACCATCTCATTCTGTAGTGTTGTTGCCAAGCCACCCTTGTTGGTGGGCATTGAAATACCCCACCCAATACATTTGGTGCCCTTGCTGCCCTTAATGCCATCTTCAAATGTCATTCAACATGGAGGAGTACTGATTCATCAGCTGAGGAAGGATGGTATTTGGGAATCAGGAGATTTCCTTTCTTGCATTTAACTTGAAGTCATGAGACTTTACAGGATCCAGAGTCAAGGTTGAGGGCTCCTTCGACTGCGCACCAATGAGCTGACACCTCTACTGAGTCTGTCCTACTGATGCCACATGTTCGCAGATACATTTGTGATAATAAATACATTTTTGTTTTCTTCTTAATGGAAACCTGGTGTGTGTTTTTTTTGTCTTGGATAAGAAACTACCATCAGCTAATGAAGCTATACTTCTTCATGTTGAACACTTGTTGGAAAACGCGCTGAGGATAGCAACTGCACAGAATGTACTCAATATCCACCACCGAGGTTGGCTCAGCAGCAGTATAACTGATGGAGCTGGTTGAGTCCTAAAGGGCATAGCTGTCAGGCTGAGCCTGTGGCAGGTGATGAGGAAACCAATAAAGGAGAAAAACATACTGCACCTCATTCTTACCAATCTGCCAGCTGAAAAAGGCAACTGTCCGTGACAGTATTAGTAAGAGTGACCACCGCTCAATCCTTCTGGAGACAAAGTCCTATTTTCACGTTGAGAATATCTTACATCATGTCAGGTACCCTCAGAGTAGTGCCCAAGGCCCAGCCATCATCAGATGCTTCATCAATGATGTTCCTTCATCAGAAGGTCAGAAGTGAACATGGATAATATCTGGGTTTGGGATGAAAATTGACAAGAAACACTAATGCCACACAAATGTTAGGCATTGAACAATCTCCAACAAGAGAGATTCTAATCATTATCCCTTGATGTTATATGGTATTACCATCACTGAATATCCCACTATTGAAATCCTAGAAGTTATCATTGACTAGAACCTCAACTGGACTAGACAATAAATATGGTGGCCAGAAAATCAGGTCAAAGGTTAGGAACCATGCAGCGAGTCCCTCACTTCCTGACTCCCCAGAGCCTGTACCCCATTTACAAGACATAAGTCAGGAATATGATGGAATAGTTCCCATTAGTCTAGACGCATGCAGCTTGGATAACTCTCAAGAAACTTGACAACATGAAGGACAAAACAGCCCACTTGATTGGCATCACATCCACATACATTCACTTTGTCCATCCCCAACTCTCAGTAACACTACCTGTAACTTGCTCAGCAGAAAGTTGCCAAAGGTCCATAGACACCTTCTTCCAAACACACAACTACGTCAATCTAGAAGGACAATGGCAGAAGGTACATGGGAACATCAGCATCTGCAAGCCCCCTTCCAAGCTGCTCACAATCCTGATTTGGAAATGTATTGTTGTTTCTTCAATGACGCTCCGTCAAAATCCTGGAAGTCCCTCCCTAACTGAGGGTGTAACTTCAGCACATGCACTGAAGCACGGATGCTCGCCATCATCTTCTCAAAGGTAACTAGGGATCAGTGAAAAATCTCCTTTACTGTCAAGATGGTAGTGCGGCAAGGTTAGAAGCATTCAGGCTCCTGAATCTGTCTGCTCCAGACCAGCTGCTTCCTTCTTTCCATATCCTTTTCATCTTTTTTCTTTTTCTCTTCCTTTTTCTTCATCTTCTTCTTGTCGATAGCAATGCTGAAGGTGACATCTCAGAGGGAGGCGGCCGGAGCAGGTCTCTTGGCGAGGTAGAGACTGCTGCAGCGAAGGCATGGTATTTGGAGAGGGGAGTCCTGGCACCGACAAGATAGCAGCAGCAGAGCCGGGGATCCCTGGTAGCAGAGCGAGTATGAGTCCAGCATGGAACGTGGCATCGGTGGCAGTGCCAGTGAGGTAGGTGCAGCAGCATAGGGATAGCACCTGAAGACTCCAATGTTGGCGGTGGCTGAGGCGTCATTGGTGAGCAGGCTTAGTACTCATAGTGGAATGAAGATGGAGTCTTTTTCAGTTATACCTTTCTTTTAATTCAAAATGGCGCTGGGTCATAACAACAGTTGAAGCTTTTAACTATATTATTCACTGTAAAATACAAGTGACAATAAACAATTCAAATAAATGCTGGCTCAGCCAATGGATGTCCACATCCCATGAATTAATTAAAAAAATGATTGTGGTCAGAGTCAGTCATTAACCATTCTAGTGATAAAATTGGTCATATTTCAATGGTCACTCGTGGAACAATCAGACTTGATTTTCAGCAGAGTCTTCCCAGCAAGTCCTTGGTAATGTATTACCACCGTATTTTAACCTCTCCTTCCTGTGTCAACCATAGACAACTGATCACTATCAGCCAAAAAAACGGCTCCAGATAATCTCACTCTTTCTCACATTCCCAAGTTCACATTGTGACTTGTTATAACGTGGTGAAAATCTTTCCTGTTCTGTTTACTTTGACATACTGTACAACATCCTTCAACATCCTACAACATCTGATGCCAACAGTGGAGGTAGAAACAGAGTTAATATTGTGAGTCTGATATGACACGACGTAGGAAATGAAGGAGGCTGGAAAAGTGATAGTTTTCAAAACAAAAATGCCCTCCTTAGAAAAGGATGCTAACTGGTTTAAAAGGATTAAGTTGCCATTACTAATTAAAACTCAATGAACCAAGTGGCCATTTTGTTTTGTCTGAAACCTGAGAAAGGAAGAATTATCCTTTTTCCTTTATTTAGTACCTCCCAAAGCCTCAGCACACCAAAATATTTTGCAGCAAATTACCTCAGCTTTGAGGGGTAATGTCTTTCTTCTTATTGATTATCTACCTGAAGGCAGGTCTAGCTTATGATACCAAGCCTTCCACACAGATGGGCAAAGCAGTCGAGTCCCACATTCGCCCAACCAGAATTAAACTCAGTACTTCTGGCACCAACCTTGTCCATACCTTTCATCTGGTCAACCAGCTTGCCAAGGAGTCCAAGTTACTGTGACAACACACTCTTTCACCAGCTTGTTATAGCCTGGAGCTCTGAGTAGTCATAGCAGAAACTCTAATTTTTATTCCATAACATGGCAGACCAGGAATCTCTCCTGCTTTTACTGGCCTAAGTTGGAATGGTTTGTGAGTTGATACTCAACCTATCTGATGGGAGTATGAACATACCTACTTTAGCCAACAGGTCCTGAAGTGGAAGTCAAACCTGGAACTTCTGGCTCAAAGGCAGACGACCTGTTGTAATGAGTCTTATCATGTGATAACAGTGATGATACTTGATTCACCAAACAGCAAAATCCCAAGATCCCGTGAATGAGATACTGTAATAAGCTGTTTTTGACAGTATTGATAGGGAAAATAATACTACACAGAGCTCCTGACTCTTTTTCAGATAACAGCAGATGTCCTGCTTTCTTATTAACTTGTGGTTTTTATGCTTATGGTATTTAGTAACAATTGGTTTGTGGAACACATTTCAAATGCTCTGAGATTGTAATATCCTTTTCTTACATTATCTGAAAAAATCAAGAGCTTCGTCCAAAGTCTTTTAATTTGTGGTAATAACCTTCCCTAATAAAACGTGCTATCGCAGCTGAAACTGTTATAGCTGCCAGGCACATCTCAAAAAATATTTGCACACCTCCTTATCCATGGCACAATCTAATTTGCATATTTTCCCACTGTTGTTGATAACGAGTGCCAGTTGATTAATGAGCTTTGATGTGAAGATACCTGGCATAAACATTTAACTTTTTGATCAATACCTTGTGAGGAGAGTGTCTTTCATTTGGTGTACTAAAAAGTAGAAATGCCCATGATTAATGTCAGTGAATACTTGGGTCAGTCAATGCCACAATTTCTGATAGTAATTCCATACTAGAGTAAGGAGAGGTCAAACCAGTTTAGATAAATCATTAGGAATTTATTCTAGGTGCGTATTGGTCTTAACAATATCTTTGCTCTGAATCACTTTCTACTTCTGTGTGTGGCAGCCTTTATCCTAGCTCAGATTTGTTCTTTTTTTCTTGGTGCATTTGGACACGTTTTGCTCAATTCTTCCTATGTATGCTTCACATCTTTGGAATGTCTGTACTTAACCTATTTCTATCTTATGAACCAGTCCAATGTCATATTGATTCAGTGCAATTTTTGAACAAATCTGAACTGATTTAAATTGATTTTTATGGATTTTTGATCTATAAAAAGAAATCTGATGAGTGCTACAGGAGGTGGAAGTAGGTAGTTCAATAAAGGTCATCCAGAAATGCAACTAAGGTCAAAAAAACTGTACTGGTCAATAGGTATTTATAATATCTCCCATAAAAGATGCATTTAGTGCTACATTTTAATCTAATAAGTACATTTTACCTTTTTGAATTGTTGTGTGGAGTCATGGTAAGTGTGACTGAAGAGGGACAAATACTCACTGAGCATTTAGTAAATTAACCTTCTTTTAGTCTGTGCACTTTGGATTGTGAAAAACATCCTGAAAGGTTAGTGAGCCGTTGTGCACTAACTGTGAGCCTGTTTGTGATTTTATTCAGAAAGATGTATGAATGGTTGCCTTCACAGTTACCTTTTGTCTACTGTCGGGATCAAATATATAGGTAGGAATTACTGTGAAGTAAGTCTGAACTTATAATTTCCTTTTTTAATGATGAATATTGGACCATGTTAAAGATCCAAGTCCGTGGAAACCTGGCTGCTGCAGACACATCGGGCAATCAGATGGGTCTTTAGTAAAGAAGCAAAATAGGCAGTAAGTAGTGAGTGTCCCACTTTACACCAGCCAATCATTTATTCTATTGAAATTTTGTGCTACTGCTCCGAACAATTTCAACATACAATACGTCAGATCTCCCAGTCCACAAGCTCATCTTTCTTGTAATTGCCTTGAAAAATAATAAAAATGACCACAATTATAACAATAGGAGTATTCAGTAAATTAATGAAACTATTTTTATGGAATTTTTTTCTAGTCCTCGGTCATAGGTTTTATAAGCCAATATCTCCTTGTCTGACAGCCACACCTTACTTTTGTATTATATTTCGGGAAATTGTGTCATTAAAATCACTAAAAGATGGCTCAAGACAATGAACTGATACTAAAGAATTAAATTTTATTTAAGGCATTGCTGATTCATTTTAATATTCCCAAAAATCTTTAAGCCTCATCAACTCACGTTTGATTCCATGCTAGGAATGTCACAAGAGGCTGATTCACAGGTTTCTTCCAAAACTAATCTACAATTGAGAACAAAGAGCTACACAAGTGTGGTGCAATCTACCAGTAACTTCCCTTATTTCAGTAAAGAACCTTCCTGGTGATCACTATCATCTAGTTATGCTTAGAAATAGAGGGGAAACAATATCCTAGCATTCTGCATTGTAGTGTACCAATGTGATAGCGTACTGGAACAGATTAGGTTGCAAACCCTCTT
This sequence comes from Ginglymostoma cirratum, assembly GCA_024137785.1. Lineage (NCBI taxonomy): Eukaryota > Metazoa > Chordata > Chondrichthyes > Orectolobiformes > Ginglymostomatidae > Ginglymostoma > Ginglymostoma cirratum. Next base: position 39,488,971 of record JAHRHZ010000222.1, on the reverse strand, counting down.
GGATTATCTCGAAATCTTTAGAAATTAAAGATTCATCTCCAGTACAATGCTTCAAGCAATGAGGGGGAAAAAAATCTAATAATTTTTTTTAAAAATTAAAATTCTTTGAACAGCTGCATGAACACTTATAAATTTTTTTCTGAAGAAGGGTCCAGACCCGAAATGTCAGCTTTCCTGCTCCTCTGATGCTGCCTGGCCTGCTGTGTTCATCCAGCTCTACAACTTGTTATCTCAGTCTCCAGCATCAGCAGTTCCTACTATTTCTGAATACTTATAAACATTTGTTATCGAAATAACATCAGGAGTGGGGAAAGGTGATTGATAAACAGTCAATTATCATTCAATTATTTTGATGAAAAGTCCATTTTGGTTTTCGAAGACAAAGCACCCTGAGGTTGGATGTCTCAGAAGGCCACTAGTGGGAATATGTGGGTGGAACAGTCACAGGATACAAGTCATGTGGTGGAACCTCTAGGAATCTATCCAGCCAGAGTTGACCACCCTAGAACAGCTTCACAAGACACCTTCCCAGTTAACATTAACAACTTACATTATAAAATAAAATGAAGAGACCTGTGTTGCCATACAACAGAACACAGGAAGTGTTGAACAAGCTGAGCACTGTTTTAATTGGATCATTACTTATCAAAATTTCAGCAACATTAGTGTACAGGACATGTATTCTGTCATTTTCTGTTTCTTTAACTAATTTTCAATGCATATTCAATGAAATTAAAATTTATTTAATGGTCAAATACTTTTTTTCTGGAGATAACTTTACAGTATTTTGAAAGTTACATACATGTATACTTTGCAATCTAATCCAAACAGCCCATGCAAAGATTTATAACACTTTCTGTAAATGGATATAATGGATGCAAACAAATATCAAGAGTTACAACTAGATACATTTTTTAAAAAATTATCCTATTAAAGTTAACATCAAACATTGTTTTGTCAGCAACTTATAATTTAAACTACAGAAAGGAGCATACCTCATTTATATTTGTCAAACATCATATTCTCCAAAAAATCCATTCTTTATAGTTCACAGCTGCTTTCGGATTTTGATAGATTCATGTGTTTCAATTTCGCCAAGTGGTAACATTGTGTGGCCATCGCATCAGTTTTCAGAGAGAATCCCAAATCCATTAGTGAAGCCAGTTCTGAGACTCCTTCTACCCTACAATCACTTTTGGCTGAATTTCCTGCATTCCTTAGATGGCGGCAGAATACACCTCTTCAACTAGACATCGTTCCTTCCTGCATCTGGCTTTTGTTTGCAATGAAATGGCAGCTTCATCTCTCTGCTGATCACATTTACTGCTGCTCTTTTCCTTTCTTTCTCTTCCTTCCCTCCCAAAAGCTTGGAGCTGGTGAGTCTTTTATTGCTAGCACAGCAACTCTTGCCCATTGTTGTTAATTGTGAGGACTTTGCACCTTTGTTGCTTTGCCAAGCTGCTAGCTAAACCAGGCTTGCTGTGAGGCTGAACTTGGACTAGCTATGTGACCCCCTTCATTACAATGATAAGTTTAAGACAAAATCCAGAAAACAATGTTATAAACTTCATAATTGTAGCACAAAATGTGATCAGATACATCCAGACAACATGCTGACTATAATAACAACAGGCAGAGTGAAGGAATATTATTTAAATATTTTTATCATAAGTAACTGGAATATTCCGGCCTCAAAAGAATATTGCACATTTCTTAAAAAAGGCAGAACAGTGATTTTGTTTTAAATCATGCGAAATTGCAACTCACTTTTGCAACAGTACCAGGCTACCGCAAATCAAACATCAATACTTACAATATTTCAAAACTCTAGCCAAATATGAGCTTATACTACGAATGGCAACATTCTCAATTAATCACAACGATCAGTGTAACTGCATCAAGTGTTTTAATTCCAAGTAGCAGTACAGTATGAGAATACTGTTCGGATGTGAAATTGTTATGTACGTACTTTTAGGTTTAATCAGCAGTTTTGCAAGAAATAGTATTTTAATAACAAAATTAATATTTGAATTACCTGGGGGAACGATATCACACAATGCACATCAGTTAGATGATGATGTAGTTGGCTACATCATTACCTGTTATAACTTGAGAAAACATAAGTAAGGGAGCTCCCTTTAGTATATAGCTTGTGCCAGTGGAAACCGCAATTTGCTGTAGTTACTGATGAAGAAGCAGATTCGGGTTGGCACCAGAAAAGAACAAAGCAATTGTATTAACGTTGATAGTGCTGGTGATAATAAATACAGACACAATGTATCTAAAATGGTTTCCAGCAAGAATCAGCACTGATGGGGACAACCAATATTTGATGAGACAAAGGTGTTACAAAGTTGTAACTGAACAATTGGACCACAAATAGTTTTCATTTTAGATTAAACAAAACCAATAGCTAAAAGTTAGAGACAAAATAAAACTGCTAAGCAAGAATGCAGAGGGATCGGTCTCTTTAATGCAACTTCCCAGGACTGAAACAAAACATAGGCTGAGACATGCAAAGCAATTCAATCCAGGGCAACATACATTTAATGAATAGTACAAAGCACTTTGCAAAAGTTACAACCATGTGTCATGTGATTATAATAATAAATCTCCATCTTGTTTAATAATCTTGAGAACATTAGTGGAATTAGGGACTTCTTAAAGCACAATCTGTTTAGTTCTGTGAGGTTTTCTGTGTGTTTCTTGCCCCCCTTCTACTTTGGATTCACCCTCTTCATCTAACTTGAAGGAAGTGTGAATTGAGTGTGGTTAAAGACGACTTTTGTTTGCCACCAAATGGATTTTATTCAATTGATCAAACACAGGAAGAAACCAATTTCTCATCAAACCAAAAGAACAAGAGGAGATCAGACTGTGATGATTTGTTAGTGCACTGAGAAAAATGCAAGGTTTAAACTACATATTTGATCTAAAGGAAATGAATGAATGAAAGTAAAATGGTTTTATCAGTAAATACTAGATAATGTTAGCTGATGGATTGGGAGTTTGCTGGAAAAGGAGCAGAATGAGGCAGCTGATATGAGCCAATAGTAGTAGGACCTGGGCAACATCTAGAAATTGAGTTGATAAGTGATGGGCAACATTTGTATCACATAAGTGTCCAAAAGTGACAATCTTCAATAATAGAAGGCCAGCCACCAATCCATCACCCAATCTAAACATTGTCAACATCTCAGGAGTCTGCCATTGTTCAAAACACCTGTTGGTCCAGTCACGTCAACAATGTTGCTACAAGACTGGGAAAGTTGTTGGGTAGACTGTGAAGAGTGATATAACATGTGATTCTCCATGCCTCTCCACTATCATTGAGGCTCAAGAGAAGCCTATGATGGAATTCTCACCACTCCACAAATTCATGCAACTGTAACAAAGTCAAGGTGGAGATAAATTACAGTAGGCCCTGAAAATAGATGTTGGAATCACCTTTCATGTTTAACCCGGTGTCCATTTATTCCAAATTTCGTGCTACCTGTTCATTTACATGATTGGTCAGAGTGCAGCTGAGTGGTAGCTGCACATCAAAGCAGGGAGTACAAAATTATGACAGACTCACATGGATTGAAATTAACCCGCATGACTTATCTGTTGCACTTATTGCCAGGCGTGTGACCCTGAGGAACTGGATACAGTGCTGCAAGAAATTCGATAATATCACGTTGTAATCAAATCAATCAATGTATCTACAAATGTCATAACCCACCAATGGTACCAATAGTCTCACACTCTGTTCACTTTACCAACTCCACATCTTTAACCTGATATTGAAATTATCAGGCACAACTTACCTCACACTCATAGCTTGACATCAGCCCCATGTGGTTAATACTGTTGCAAGCCTTACAATCACATCTCCCAGCTTGAACACACTGCCAGCCATTTAACCATGATAGGCACAGCATCCAAGCACATTGCAGCACATTTATTAATACCATTCTCTCCTTCTCTTGAGAGAAAAGTGTGGCCCACAGCCACAGTCACCTGCAGGAATGATGCAGGAAAGAACAGGATGTCTTCAACCCAGTGAATAAAATTATGTTGACCACTACTGGAGCAGCTGTGACTGAGGTTGTGACCAACGGCAGTACTGAAAGCATAGAAAGGTGACAATATCCTCAAACATTATATTGTTTCTCGCTTCCTGTTTTCCACTTATCTCATAATCTCTTCTGATTTACAGGATGCCAATGGTGCAAACATCCGTCTGTTGCTTTCAATTCTCCACTCTTTCAATCCTACTTTTGTGCTTTTCTCCTTCAGAGAGTTAAAACCTGTATCTGGCCAGGCAGAAGCAAGAAATGCAAGAAGTGGAATATATGATGACAATACAGCAAGCTGGAATCTTCTGTATTGTTTCTTTAGTTGTCCACTGTCTTATTCACAGGCAGATCCTACCTCTATACTAAGTTCTAATGTGTATCTGAGCTGATGGCTGTGTGGTTGAATTCAAGTGACAGAAGATGACTAAAGGGTAGAACAGGTTCCAGCTTGCTGGAGAGCAACTTCATACACTGAATTCTGCTGTGTGGGTCTCAGACTAGGACTTCAATGGGAAACTGAATGGACAAGGCTGCTGATCATTCACATAGAACTGCTTGATGTTATGGCACAGCTGACATAAATCATGCAGTCACTGTCAAGAAACGCTGAGATTACATTGGACGGCATAGTTTATAGAATTGTCTTTCAATAATATAATAGGTAGATCTGATTATCACAAATTGTTTTATTTAGTCTCAATGAGTGATAAATAGTGTTACAAAAACAGTCCAAGGCTGAAAACAGTTTTTGACCTTGTATGCTCCTGTACCAGTCTGCCTTGAAGCCACACTCATGGATGTGAGTGCAAAACCACATAACAAAAAAGATTGCACTGTTCAAACAGAATTGTACAGTGTCACAACAGTCTATCAATCTCCAACAAACTATCATCTGATGGACTATTTGATTTGCTGAGGAAGACAGGGATGATGTGGATCATGTGGCAATAGGATGACATGATCATCTATTTACTCCTCCAATTTGCAGTGTACACGCTACTGTCCATGCTAACAACTTACCCAATTAGCAAGTTGTGCAGCCTAAACCAGTAAGGTGCATGCATTTCACAAATACCGTTTCAACCCAAAGCGGCACATGTCGTGCCAAAAGTGACCAGTGTGCAATCCAAATTTGCAGCAAGAAGCTTAATACTGTTTAGGAGAAAGCATAATATTTGGCCAGTGCCTCTGCCATTGCTTTCAATGTTATCCCTCTCTGCTGCAAGCCCAGAGCCACTGTAATAGACATTACCTACCCTGCACTTGGAGCAGTTCAACAAACCTACTTTAGCAGCATCTTGCAGGCCTATCATCAGGAAGGGCAAGTTCATGAGAAGGTCACCATCTCTGAATTCTTCTCTAAGTACTACAGCATGCTGTTATTGACATATATGGCTATTCTTTCATTGTGGATAGATCAAGATTTAGCCTAACACTGTCACGTTGGCAGAAAGGCTGCACTGATTTGAGGGGATTACGTTCTTAAAGTGAATTAGAAAGAAAATGTATTCACACAGGTCATAGAAAATGATACGGTAAATGGATTAATTTTATAGGCTACAGGGCACCCTGAACACTTCTTACTGAGGAAGTACATGTGAAGCTTAGTAACCTTTATGTAAGGAAACAGAGCAGCCCAGTTAGCACACAGCAGATTCCCTCAAATAATAATAAATGCCCAGATAATCAGTCATTATCTTAATTGATGGAAATATTTTGGCAGGTTACCTGCCTCTGCTCTTTTTCAAATTGTCTATGATATCTGTAATATCCAATTGAGATGAATGCACAATTTAATATCTTAAAGTAAGTCGTCGCAATTAAGGATTACATTATTTAAAACTTTGCATGTTAATTTCTAGAAACCCTGGCTATTTTTTTAATGAAACTGGCAGTACCTTGCATATAACCAGTACATGTCAGTTCATCACAGATGATAGAGGTGCACTACAATGGATGGGAATAATGCTCCACCAGATCTCTGATCTATGGTGAAGGTGAAAAATTAATCTCTGAATATTTTATGGACTCATATGTCATGTAGTGATTATGCCACTTAGAAGAAAGAACTTTTGAGATCTAAACAAATAAAATCACCAGTAGGACAAAATTGTACTTTAATTCTCCTTATGCACTGAGAAGATTAGAACATGAACTATTCATGGGTATGTCCTGTTTCATCTGAAGTGCCAACCAGATGATAAATCTTTCGCTTTATTCTCATACAGCAATTTCTTTGCTGGTTTAAAGGAGATAATTGAGTAAGAATGTATAATCAGCAAAGTTTATATTGGAATGGTTAACACACTGTTATAAGTTTCATATAGGTACTATTGTTGAACAGCCATGCATATAGGAAACAAGTAGGGGCAGTCCCCAGGTTATGAATGGATTCCATTCTTAAGTGAATTTGTAGATCAATTTGTGCACAAGTCAGAATAAAATACAGTACAATATAAAATAGTCCTTTGTAAGGATGAGCAAATGTTCACAAACTGGATCTTTAAAATTAATATTAATTCAACAGTATATGGGATCTTTCTCGCAAGTGTGAGTGTACGTAAATTGAAAGTTCAAATCGAACATTCAAACTGGGGACTGCCTGTAATAAAATAAAATGAGTATTATGATTTGAAGACGACCTTTAACAAACTTTAAAACAAGATGGTACATTATGTTGGTTTAGCAAGGGCAAAGTAAGATCATACGATCCAACCTTATGTAGGATTTTTACAAGACCATAATAGTGGGTGGGGGAAGTACAGGAAGAGAATAGAAGCTTCACCAGACCAACCAATCTAGGCACCATGCAGTAACAGATACAATTGACTTACCACTCATCCTCCACAATCTCACAACCTCCGAGGAAAGTGAAAGAATATAGAGTAATAAACATGGTCAGTTTAAGAAAATCATTGAATAATTCCTCTCTGACTCCTGAAGGCAATCAAGCAAACTCCAGGAAATACCAAACCTTCTAATCTAGCTAATCCGCACTTTGTGAAAATGTGCAATAAATTTAAACACAATATATCCTAGAGATATTTTAAATGAAATTAAATGTTAAATAAATCCACATTAGTTCCACAATTTGCTGATGACACATAAATGCAGAAGCCATTTTGTGTCAACCAATTTTCAGAATCTGGCTGCAATGTGAACTAAACTTCATCAGTAAAGAAATAGAAAATATACCACATTTCTGCCATTCCATTACTTATTCCAATAAACTAGTTTTAGTATTGCCAAATCTAGTTAACAGAAACTTTATCAATACACCATGACATCTTGTATGTAAAGTTAAAACATATTTATGAAAGGCCTATCATTCTTCATTTATTAAAAAAATTGAAGAAGCAATAGTTTATTGAATAATGCATTACGCTTGATTCTTTCACCATTCCTGATCCTTGTGCTATGCATAAGCTTTCACAATGCTCTGAAGAATGCTTTTAAGGGAGGAAAGTTTACAGCTGTACGTCAATTATTTGATAACCGTTTTACCACTTGCAGAGATACCCATGAGGTTTCACAACTTTGTGTTTTGTGAAAAGCTCTGTTTAGTTGATAGCTACTAAGGCATATTTGGTGTGAATTTCCCACACACGTGTTTCAAAGAACCCAATTATGATCAAGAATTATGTTCACTCATTGACCTTCCAAATAAAGATCTCATAAGCATTCCTGCTTAAAACCTGGTAACTTATGTCTCTTTTACATAAAATACATGAAATGCTAACCAATGAGCATTATTAATACAGGAATCTTAAAGTCCGTACGCTGACTGAATTAACTTTGATGCAATCATGAATACAAATTGTGAGGATCACATTTGGTTCATTTCCTCCTAGCCTAAAGTGAAGGTGATTAAGTGTAGCTGATAGAACATTTAATACATCCAATGCAAAAAAACCCACAACTGTGCATTTAGATTTAATTTTCAATAAAAAAAAGCACAAAATATTTCATGGTCTGTGATTGCTTCCCACCCCAACCTCTTGAGTCTAGTTTTAAATCAGCTCTATAATGAATGAATTTGAGGCAAATACATGTGAGCAGTTTGATTGCCACTGTATCCCCACATGCACCATGAGGATACATCCTACAATTTCTTAAAATCAACAATGCTAAAATTCCAAAATTATCCTACATCCTAGCCTTAATCTGAAGTTTGTGACCTCAACAGAGACTACTGAGCTAGCTCATTACGGTAATGTTACTGGAAAAGGATATAGGTCCAGTATTCAGGAAATTCAGATAAGCCAAAGGGAGAAAATGTTAAGAGGGAAGATGTCTTTGTTTAAAAAGCAGGATGCAGTTGAAGGGTTGACTAGAATGATTGTGTAAAGGAAAGAATAAGCGTCTAACCTTTAAGAGAAAAATGTGGAAGTACTACGATCTCAAATTTGAAAACAGAATGCAGCTACAATTGGAATCCCAGGAAAGAAACACCACATGCAGGAAGACAAACTTTTCTGAAAGGAGATGTTTGTTTGGCATTCCATAACCCCAAAGTCTTCATTGTGTGCTTGAAAATGTTTAATAACCTCACAAGCTCAGCAAAGATAAGGCAGCTGTCAAATAAATATCAAAAACATGTAGGAGAGCTAATCTCATGGAATTAGAGAGATCTCATCTCCCTCCAAGATGTTACCCTATATCATGACCTCTCTAAATGATCAAATGATGCCAGAAGATCCACAAGCCTTCACTCAGTTCTTCCATATTGGGCAGACTGAATTTCCTGCATCTTTCATGAAGTAGAGAAAGAAGTTTGAATGCTTGGGCAACTGCCACATTCTGATCTATATCGTCATTTTAAAGTGGAGAGAAAACGGCTGTTCCTTTGAGCAATAGATAGGCAATTAGTCAGTTGGATCACACGATGCCATGTTTCTTGTCCTCAAAGTATTTGTAGAATATGTTTCATATCCTGTAATTCATGCTAGAGATAGAAATCTTTTAGCTGAATGCTGTGACCCTTGCTTTAACTCTCAGCATTTCCTGTCCTCCATGAACCATGTGCTTGCTGACCTATGTTATTACCTGATCAAAGCCCTCCATAGTATCATCTGTCCCTGTCTCTGTCATCTCCTCCAGTCCCACCACTCTCCAGGATACTCATGCATCTCTAATTCTGGCCTCATGCACATTGTCAATTTTACTTGTTACACCAGTGGAGGCCTTTCCTTCAGTTGTATTTACCCCAGAAACTGACATATCCTCCCCGTAGCTCTCTGGCTCCCTACCTTGCTTTCTTCATTCAAGATGTGGAGGTGCCGGTGTTGGACTGGGTTGGGTAAAGGCAGAAGTCACATGACACCAGGTTATATTCCAACAGGTCTATTTAAAATCACAAACTTTTGGAGTGTAGCCCCGTCATCAGATGAAGTCACCTGACAAAGGAGCTAAGCTCCGAAAGCTTGTGACTTCAAATAAACTGGTTGGACTATAACCTGGTGTCAGGTGATTTCTGACTTGCTCATTCAAGATACTCCTTCCAGCCTTTTTTTTGACCAACCTTTCGGTCATCTGACCTAATGTCTCTTTATGTGGCTCAGTGCCACATTTTGTTTTGTGATGCATGTGTGAAGTGCTTTGGGGATGTTACATTATGTTAAAAGTGCTATATAAATAAATATTGTTGTTGCTTGTAACTTCTCGAGTTCCTGCATTCTTTATTCTACAAATGCTGACAGATGTTGACCTAGAGACTGAAGCAGCTGATTATAAGGAAGTATTGCTCTTGCCCTGGAACACATGGCCATGGAACACATAGCCCATTGGGGGAAAGTGCACAAATCTGCAACACGGTAGCACTGTACCACAAGTAAGTAGCTACTACCCTGGCCACGGCGACAGAAAATGAAATTTGTCGCTAGAAAGGTTCAAAATTGTTAAGGAGGAAGAGTTGGATAGTCAGTTTGTACTTAAAAGTTGTCAAGACACCAGGGCTGGTTGAGATGCTCTTCAGGATATTGATAGAAGTGAGAGTGAAAATTGCTGGGGCAGGTGCCATAATAAAAAAGATGTTTTCCACAAGGTGGAGGCAGGGTAAGTCGCTCTATTCGGAGCTCCACCCTGCTCACCAGTTCTCTTTCTCTTTCTTTCTTTGTCCTTCCTCTTTTTACCCCCTCCCTTCTTCGCTCTCCCTCTGTAGTAATTCTATCACCCTCCCCCACCCCTTTTAATGACCTACCTAAGGAGCTGGGAAGGAGCCGGGACGTGACCGGGAACCACGTGGAGGGAGCTGAACGTGCAGGTTGTGGCCTGCAGAGATGGCGGCTGATCAAGAGGGGGCCAGCGAGATTGGGCCGGTGAGGCAGTGGCAGCAAGAGCAAGCCGGTGAGACAGCCAAGAGCGGGCCAGTGAGGCAGCGACGGCGAGATCTGGCCAGTGAGGCAAGCTCAGAGCATCACATTGGCAGCAGATTAGCATGGGCTGGAATCTATGGAATGGGCCTCTGGCAGAGGCATGGCAAGAGCTAGAAAGCCCTGAGTGGGACTGCTGGAGTGGAAAGGAAAGTCAGACTCTCTTAAGTTATCTTTTATTTTCTTGTCTTATTCTAAGTTAATGTGAATGGTGCCATTTTTGTACAGTGAAGGTACATACTTGTCACTGTATTTTTACATTGAATACACACGACAATAAATGATTCAATTCAATTCAATTCAGTCTTCCCTAGAGTCAAGGTAAGTGCCCAAAGAATGGAGAATTGCAAACATTATGACATTGTTCAGAAAACGTTTTAAGCATAAGCCCAGAAATTACAGACTAGTCAGTTTAATTTCAGTAGTGGGGAAGAATCTAGACTATTTTGTGTAGAATTAGTTTTTCAAATAAAAAAAGGCGAATTGATAAGGAAGATTCGGCATGAATTTGCAAAGGGGAATCGGTATTTAACTAAATGCTGGCATTTCTTGAAATTACCAGAAGAGTCAATGAAGGTAATGCTGTTGATGTGGTGCACATGGACATCTAGGAAATGTTTGGTAAAATGATACACGACAGACTTATGAGAAAAGTCATAGTTTATGGAATAAAAGGGACTTTAGCAATGTGGATACAAAATAGGCTGACCAATAGGAAATAGCACATATTTTCAGGCTGCAGAATGTTTATAGTGGAGTTCCCCAGAGGTCAGTATCACTTTTTCTGATGTATATTAATGTTCTAAATCTTGATGTGCAGGGGACAATTTCAAAATGTGTGGATGTTACAAAACCTCAAGCATTGTAAACTGTGAAGTGGTCAGTGTACAGCTACAAAAAGACATGGATATGGGGACCGAATTGGCGGATAGGTGGGAGATGAATGTCAGTGTAGGGAAATGTGCAGTGATGCATTTCAGTAGGAAGAACATGGGCCCACAGTATAAAGTAAGGGATACAATTCTCAAGAACAGAAGGTGTATATGTGCATAAATTATTGAAGTTGTCAGGATCAGGGGACAAAGTAATTAACAAAGCATCATAGCCTTTATTAATGTGGGCATAGAGCACTAGGTCAAGGAGGTTATGCTGAACTTGTATAAGATACTTTTAGACCCCAGCTACAGCACTGTAGCAATTCTGACAGCCACAGTTATAGGAAGGATGCGAATGCATTGGACATCCCCAATGGACGACAGTCCACATTCAGGCCTTCCCAATTTGGCCCCAACCGTGACAATGTCTACCTTCAGAAAGTTGAGATCCTTCAGAAGCGTTTCTCCCTATAGAACCAAAACAGAATCCCCCTCGTCCTCATGTACCACCCCACCAACGCATCATCCTCCGACACTTCCGCCATCTGCAATCCGACCCCACCACCAAAGACATTTTTCCCTCCCCACCTTTGTCTGCTTTCCGAAGGGACCACTCTCTCTGTGACTCCCTTGTCCGCTCCATCTCACCCAACACTTTTCCCTGCAACCGCAGGAAGTGCTACACCTGCCCCTACACCTCCCCCCTCACCCCCATCCCAGGCCCCAAGAAGACTTTCCACATCAAGTAGATGTCCACCTGCACACCAGCTAATGTGGTATACTGCATCCGCTGTTCCCGTTGTGGCCTCCCCTACATCAGGGAAACCAAGCAGAGGCTTGGGGACCGCCTTGCAGATCACCTACGCTCGGTTCGCACTAAACAACTGCACTTCCTAGACGCAAACCATTTCAACTCCCCCTCCCATTCCACAAACGACATGTCCATCCTGGGCTTCCTGCAGTGCCACAACGATGCTACCCGAAGGTTGCAGGAACAGCAACTCATATTCCACTTGGGAACCCTGCAGCCCAATGGTATCAATGTGGACTTCACAAGCTTCAAAATCTCCCTTCCCACTACAGCATCCCAAAACCAGTCCAGCTCGTCCCCGCCTCCCTAACCTGTCATTCCTCCCACCTATCCCCTCCTCCCACCTCAAGCCCCACCCCCATCTCCTACCTACTAACCTCATCCCGCCCCCTTGACCTGTCCATCCTCCCTGGACTGACCTATCTCCTCCCTACCTCCCCACCTACGCTCACCTTTACTGGCTCCATCCCCACCTCTTTGACCTGTCTGTCTTCTCTCCACCTATCTTCTCCTCTATCCATCTTCTATCTGCCTCCCCCTCTCTCCCTATTTATTTCAGAACCCCCTTCCCTTCCCCCATTTCTAAAAAAGGGTCTAGGCCCAAAACGTCAGCCTTCCTGCTCCTCTGATGCTGCTTGGCCTGCTGTGTTCATCCAGCTCTACTCCTTGTTATCCCAGATTCTCCAGTATCTGCAGTTCCTACTATCTCTCACAAAAACACTTCCAGGAAAGATGAACTTCAAGTATGAGGATTGATTAGAGAGGTTTGACTGGAGAGAAGAGGGCTAAGAGGTGATAGTCTTCAAAATCATGAGGAAACTGGATAGAGTAGATAGGGAGATACTGTTCCTATTGTAAAGGGTCAAAAACAAAAAGGCACAGATTTAAAGTGATTTGCAAGTGTCAACTGTGATATGAGGGAAAAAAATGTTTTCACACGATGAGTGATTTGGGTCTTGGATGCACAGCCCTGAAGTCTGATAGAAGCAGCTTCAATTGAGGCATTCAAGAGGGAATTAGTTGGTTATTTAAATGGAAGCAATGTGTGAGGTTTTGGGTAAAAGTCACTTGGAGAGCCAGTGTAGATATGATGCACCTAACGGCCACCACGTTTCCATAACACTTCTGTGGTTCTGTGAGCACCAGTCTTCATATTTAAATAAAGGGCCCGTTGGCATCAGGCATTTACCCCTGCTACTTGTTCAGAAGAACAGGCTAGAAAAGAAGAGAGCAGGGACAGTGTGTTCTGCCAAACAAAAAAGAGCTGGAGATTTTGAACCAGCCGGTGTCAATTTTCCACCTCATTATCTACACAGTCCTATTGAAGTGGGGGTCTACATTTTGAAACGTAATCTATTTTGGGTGAATTAAAAACTAAATCTTTCCCTTCCATGGACATCCAAATGAAAAATACGATCAATTAGGTTAAAAGCACGGCCTATACACATAACTCATATTATGTGTCTCTATAATGTTCCTGTATGGTTTACTTGTGTTATACATGATATAGTCTTTAATGCGGACCTTTAATGCTGGGTGTCAGTTTTCATAAAATACTTAATAATGTTCCTTTGGCCTTTACAGTATCTCTGTACCTAGTTCTGTGAAAGTGATTTCTGTTCTCAGTGGTGTACAACAAAATATAATGTAAGCCACTACCCTAAACCATCTTGGAATCTAGGGTTACACTGTAAATAGCAAGCTCTGGTATGTTAACCTCATTTACTAAGTGGACTGTATAAAGGTCTAAATTTATTATTTTTTATTTCCTTGACACAAGGTTCAACCTAAGATTTTACACTGTGTGGTAAAGCAATAGTAAATTCAACCCTCAAAGTGAAAATAATAGTAACAAGGAAATACATTGACTAACAAAAGATAGTATATGGACTCTCAACATTTAGCAGTGCTACATAGGATTTTTTGATGCTTATTATTTAAAAATTTAAAAGATTTCCACAACATTTTTTTTGCAGATTTTGCATCATTTTGAAAATATATGTAATTCATTGCAGTTTTCCCACATATGTTACCTTACATGGGCTGTAAACATATTTTCAAAATATTCCATTAATGCAATTTTGTACAGACGTGTCGCCAATTTATGCACCAAGGCTTCACAGTGTATTTGGACAATGCTCCTCACAAAGGATCGCTACGGTGTATTGAAGCGGTAAAAAAAATTAAAGTATAATTGAAATATGGCTAAAGGTTTAGTGCCAGGATATGAAGCCATAGGAATTAAGGAAAAACTCTGTGCAGAATACCCCACAGTCTGGTGCTGGAGCATTCACCATCATTAATTAACAGCATGACCTAGAATAAGAGGTTCAAAGAAAGTACTCATAATAATTATTAAGAGAGGGAATTGAGTCTGCTAATGAGAGCAAAGAATGAACAAAAGTAACTGAAATTGTAAATTGGTAGAGTAGTGGCAGAAGAAATTCCAGCTAGATAAGTGGATGGTGTTATACATTAGAATAGGTGGCATAGTTTATGAATTTTGTGATATCAGCTAAAGTTGAAAATGACCTATATATTGAATTATAATTCCAGCTGGACAAGTCAGATCCCACACTGAAGTTTTCCATGATAGATTTTTTTTTTCATTTTAACATGGCAATCTTTCACTGAAATGCCAGTGCGCACTACTGCAGATCTGCTTCTAAAAATAAAACAGAAGTTTATTAAACAAAAGAAATAAAGAACAAATAAACTATTTATATTTAACATAATTTGAAAGAATTCAAAAATACTGAAAGAACTGCAGATGCTGGAAGTCAGAATCAGAAATGAAACTTACTGGAAAAACTCAGCAGATCTGGCAACATGGAAAGAATTCAAAATGCACAGTAAAATAAATCCCATCGGATGAGGCTGTTGCTGGCTAAGCGAACATTCATTGCCCATCTGTAATTGGCCAGAGGGCAAATGAGAGTCAATGAAATTTCTGGGGTCTGGAGTCAAATGCAGGCCAGACCAAGTAAAGACAGCAGTTTCCTACCCTAAAAGAAGTTAGTTAACTAGATGGCTTTTTCCTGACAATCAACAATGGTTTCATGGTCATCATTAGACTTTTAATTCCAGATTTTAATTAAATTCAAATTCGAACAACTGCCATGGCAGGATTCAAACCCAGATCCCCAGAACATTACCTGACTCTCCAGATTAATTGTCTAGTGATAATACCACTCGGCTGTCACCGCCCTTTTACTGTTTTCAAATACCAGAGAGAGCTCACTTCTCTATCAAATCCAAAGGTTTGACTTAGTTATTTCTTTCAATTTTTAGTCTTGAGAGTTGGATCGCCTTTTCCTTAGTAAATCACACAAATGAGCTTAAACCTTCTGAGCTTCAAATAACGCGTTCACATTTCAAATTCTAATCTGGAATTTTCAATTTACATTTCCTAACTGTTCTGAACTAATTCTTTACTCTGGGAGAAAATACTCTTACATCTAACCTGAACTGAAACCAAAAGCTTTTTAATCTGTGGGTTTTTCCCCTAAGCAAAGAAAAATTAATTTTTGATTCTCCTAAACCAAAATCAATTTATACTTTCAATGTTTGCTTTCTTCAATTGTAAAACACTCATAAGGCAAAAAGATCCCAATTATCATTCCAAGGTTGCTCCTTCACACATGCAGATATCAAAATCATGGTTCCAGAAGACTCACAAATTAATCACCAAACACCATTCTCCCCTCAATATGTATAGATTAAGCACTGATATGCTACAGCCTCTTTGTTTTGTCGACTAACACAATACAATGACCAACCATGTTAAGTGTTGTGTCTGCTAGCTCTACCTGTGAAGTAGAGTGAGTTATATATATGTGTGTGTGACTTATACATCTACAAATCACACATTCTACTTCACAGGTGGAGCTAGCAGAATTAATACTTAACCTGCCTGGTGTTTTACATTAGTCAACAAAACAAATAGACTATGGCATAACATTGCTAAATCAGACAATTGGTCAGTGAGTACCACGTGGAAGTTGTGCAGTGTTGATTATCATGACACTTGAATACTGTGCATCCTGCAAACCGTATACATATATATCCATGGTTCAATATCTACCATGATTGCATTGTGAAGAGGCAAGCAGTTGCGGCTGAAGACCTTTATATCCAACTACTGGAAGCACCACTCCACATAATATGGTATATCTCAATGCTATGCTGCAATTGAAC
The DNA here is from genome assembly GCA_024137785.1 of Ginglymostoma cirratum. Taxonomy (NCBI): domain Eukaryota; kingdom Metazoa; phylum Chordata; class Chondrichthyes; order Orectolobiformes; family Ginglymostomatidae; genus Ginglymostoma; species Ginglymostoma cirratum. The sequence goes on along the minus strand of JAHRHZ010000222.1, from coordinate 39,472,656 downwards.
ATTTTAAATAAGGTTTGCTGCTCACTATGTATGAGGTGTCCTGACAATTACAGTCCACCTATCAAAGGTTCAAACCAGCACTTGTCTGTTCTTTATGCACCAACTAATAGGACACTGTGTTCCCTGTGGTTGTGAGATTAAGAGTGTACGTATATGATCTATGGCTCACTCTTAAAAGTGCTGCTGCAATTAATGACCCATTTAGCGCCAGTTTCACTCTTGCCTATTTTCTGTTGATGGATAATATTGGCCACCTTTCTCCCTGCCAATATTTTGGTTACAGTTGTTTTTGCTACCATCTTCTTTTAATTTTAACTTTATTTTACTTTGCTTATTCATGCCAGACTATTTGGTTCTTACATTATGCATGCCTGGCCTATCTAAGCTCACCATTCCTTGTTTCTCTTTTAATGATGCGTTTCACTAATGTAGGAAGCTCCCATTTTCTGAAATGCAGCTTGTGTTTGACTTTGGTTTTAAATCCTGTTCCCCTGCATTTACAAGCAGCAAAAATTAAGTCACACTCATTTACAAAGGTCAACTGGCTCATTTCCAGTTGTTAAACTGTTTAATTTGCATTATTACATTTTGTGTTTAGCTGGATGGCTTAAGTTACCATTAGTGGTAAATTATCATGCAGAAAGTGTAAAATTGCACCTAATGATTTGACAGAAATGAAACTGTATGATTATTACTCAGATACTCTTCGCTCTCACGCATGAAACAATTCCATTCATGGTAAAAAGAATAAATGAGTTAACATTTAGTAATATGAGACTGTTTTTAAATGAAATAATTTCCACAATTTTATCTAATGTTCATCTTTTCACTGTTAGTTTAGTCTTATTAAGGTTTTATTGGATTACATATCAACAAAATCACATATGATTCCAATGAACTGATCATTTAAAGTGTGACCACTTTCCTTTATACATTAAATTAATCTATTGCAGTATGATGCCCTCTAACTCAGGTACATTCAAATTGACCTTGTTTATCTTTCTTCTTCAGAGATCGAGCCCAGATTTTCCTTCGTGAATTTCTTATCCATGCTTAGTTAGTTGAATTCGGCCAGAGTAACTGAGGAATACAATTGGATTCAGTGACACTGGGCTATACAAAGCAAAAAAAAAATCCTAATGATTGTTTAGTGAAACCCACTGGAAATGTTTCTGTCGCAGCCTACTTGGAAAAGTGTGCAGGTACTGAAGTCTCACTTCTCCCAGGGTTAAAGATTTAAACAATTTACTCAAAGTTCCTCAATTTATCTGTCTAAAGGACTCAGGGTAACAGAAAATATTGAATAGGTTTTTGCTTTTACCAAAAAATACACTATTTATTACAAATAAATTAATTCTAATGACACAAAAACAAAATATTAATTATCAACTTATAACTCTGCTAGTTTAAGCATTATCCCCAAATAAGCCTGTACACACATATGCAGACAGACATGGAAAACAAACAACGTTACAGGTGAGAGGAAAATACTGGAGAAACACAGTTCAAAAGCACTATTCCACATGATTCAATAAGGTGTCCCCTTTGGTTTCTTCAAATCTTTCTGATCTCCTTATTTGCAGATCTCTTTCAGTTTTTTGCTAAAGATGCAAACAGTTGACACATTAGTTGTTCAGTCTTTCTGCTTTAAGCTGTTGCCTCTAACTAATGACTGAACAAGTGGCAATGGCTTATAGCAAATTGTAGGAGAGAATAGCTCGCTTTCTTCCAGCTCTTAGTAAGAGAAAGAAATCTTGTCCCTTTTGCAATCAGGAGACTTCTGTCTCTGTGTTGTTCGCACATGCTCTGTCCACCTGCTCAAGAGCCAATTAGACAGTTGCTTTCATGCTCACCTCCACAAATAGTCCTGATTGCACAAACCAATCAACAAGCTGTCTCTGTGCAAACGTCATCTGCATACACACCCACTGTTCCTTCGTATCCTAGACATCTTCCCACTGCTTAAACAAGGCAACAGTGTAAACACAACTCACAAAGTGGTCCAGCAAATTGTTTTTAAAAGTGCAGCAACTCATTCCAAAATCCTTGGTTCAAAGCAGTCCTTTCTTTCCCAATTTGGTCCACAATCCAAAATATTGAAAACAAAAAGACGAGATATTTATGATTCTCGATTTGTGTGTGCATATGTACCGATGTGTCTATCTGTGTGTCAGTGAGTGTGTGTCTGTGAATGAGTGATGGGGTTCAGCTGTGATCCTACATGTGATTGGATATTCCAACAAATGGATTCCATTAAGGTTCATATAGGAATGTCAGTTATTTGATACGGGGCAGCTATTGATAACCGTGGAACAATACCACATGAAAGTTGAATATTGTAGAAAGAAGAACACTGAAAAGAACATAAGGACCAAGAACAGGTGTAGATAATGCAGCTGATGGCTGATCTCAGTTCGGTCTCAACTCCACTTTCCTGCCTGCTTTCTATAACCCTTCAAACCATTACTAATTAAAAATATGTTTATCTCCTCCTTAAATTGGGTTGTTTGCTGATGACTGCACAATGTTGAGCACAATTTGCAACCCCTCAGTCATGTCCAAATGAAGCAAAATCCATTCACACCACACAAGTGCCAGGCAATGACCATCTCCAAAAAGATCTCTTGAGATGCAATGGCATTACCATTACTGAATACCCCTCAATAACATCAGTGTGGTTACCATTTATTGGAAACTGAACTGGACCAGCTATGTAGCTGGTGTGGCTACTACAGCAAGTCAGACGCTAGGAATTCTGCAGCAAGTAACTTGTCTTCCAAATTCAAGTCACAAGTCAGGGGTGAGATAGAATATTCACCACTCAGTTGGATGTTGCAACTCCAACAATATGCAAGCAGTTCAACTCCATCCAGAACAAAGAATCCTGCTTGATTATCACACAATCTTCCACCTTCAACTTTCACTACCAATCCAGAGTCGTAACAGAGTGCACCATCTACAAGATGCACAAAAAAGCTCACCAAGCCTCCTTTGATGATCTCATCCTCTACCAATAGAAGGACAGTGTAGCACACATATGGTAACGCCACTTTCTGCAGGTTCCCCTCCGAGACACACACTATCTTGACTTGGAACCATATCGCCATTCCCTTGTGGTTGCTAGGTCAAAATCCCAGACGTCCCTTCCTGGCAACACTATGATTGCACCTGCACCCTAGGGATGACAAAGATTCAAGAAGGTAGCTTACTGCCACTTTCTCAAGACTAATTAGAGAAGGGCAATATTGCTGGTTGAGCCAGTGAAACCTACATCCATAAATGAATAAAAATTATTTCAGTTGTTTGATGGTGCAAAGTGAGTAAGGAATGCACAAGAAGCCGGAATTGGAGACATATACCGTAGTATTCTTAGCAGGTTGTATGGATGGAGGAGGTGCACAATAATGATTGAATTTGGACATGAGAACAATTATTGTAAATCATGGTTTTAGTTGATGAGGACTGATTGCACAAAAAACTTGCATTTATAGCTTATTAAAGTGCACCTCTTAAAGTGCTTTACAGCCAATGAAAAGTATTATGTCTTGTTAGTCTGAGAAGTTCAAAACAATCATGCTTTTAAATTCTAATGTTGGAGCTTCACAAATGTATCTGTCAGTTCACTATGCCATGGACTGATATGTTGTTAGTTTGATACACAGACTGTACTGCAGTAGTAAGTAATGTAGCTATCTGAATACTTATAAATGCATTTGACTGAACACATCGTTGTTAAATCATATTGGAAAAATAATACAACAAAATAACATAAAGATAAGGAAAGATTTGCATTTATGTAGAGCTTTATACTGGATCTGTCAATGTGCTTTAATACCAAAGAAAAGAAAAAGAAAGTAGTGTTTGAGTAATATTTTTCACAAGCACCAGACATCTCAAAGCACTCTACTGCTAAATTACATCCTGTTGAAATGTAGTCACTGTTCCAACACAAAAACTGTGACAGCTAAACAGTAACATGAAAATGATCCGTTTTTGTGATATTGTTTGAGTGATAAATATTGCCAGGATAGTCGGGATAATGCTCTTTTCTTCAAAATGATGCCACGTAATCTTTAACAGGTTTTCCAGGCAGACAGGTTTTCCATTTAATGTTTCATCAAAAAATATAGCATTTCTAACAGTGCAGCACTCCCTTTGTGCTGCAGTGGAGTGCCAGATTTGATTTCTGTTCTTAAGTTTTAGACTGTGTCTTAAACCTGGAACCTTGTAACTCAGGCAAAAGGGCTGCCAACTCAGTCACATCTGAACAGAGTTGATAGATAAGTGAAATTTGCAATGGGTTAGGAAGCTGCCAGAAGAGTTTTGGATAAACTCAAGTTTATGTGGCGTACAAGATAGGAAGTCAGGCAGAAGAGTATTTACCTACTGGAGGTGGATGATGACAGAAGCTTAATGAGGGTTCAGTCACAGATGAGCTATGCTAGAGTGCAATCAGTTGATGTTGCTGAGGTAGATGTGGGCAATATTTGTAATGGAGAACATTCTGGGGTTGGAAGTTTAGCTCAGGGTCAGGCAATACCTTTGCACAATATTGCTCATTCGCAGATTTTACTTAAATTCAACTTTTCCAATGTTTATTTCATACTATGACATTCTCAAATAGCTGATCCTTTACAATATTAGGGTTTTTGTTCACACCAGAGGAGAACACATTGAAAATAATCTCCCAGGCCCTGGAATTTCCATGATGTTGTCCACATCTAAGGGTTAAACTATTTAATGATATTTTACACTTTGACGCAGGCAGAAACACTGCATAGCTAAGACAACAGAAAGTAATATAGGAGAGATAAAGTTATAAAGTAGAAAGGTCGAGGTCATTCTACAAAATAAATGAATTTGCTAACCCACTGCAGCAACAAGCCAGAATACCAACTGAGAACAAAACTAGTTCTACAGAGAAAACCAACATCACGTTGTGACAAGTACAATGCTATGGTGTTTTCTGTTTTCTTGCCCAAAGTATTGGTTACTAGTGTTAGACTCATTTCCACAAATCATGAGTCATTACTGCTGACAAAACTGTACCATAATCTCCAAGCCAAACTTGTCACAAAGGTACATCAGAAAAAAATTGGATAATACATTCTGTCAACTCCAATGAACCATCTCACATTAAAAAAACTTTAACCTGTGCCATTTTAAATGCTGTTGTAGCTGCTGTGTATTTCTGAAATGATCTCATTTTTATTATTTCAAGTTTACTGTGTGACCTATTATTTTTGTCACTAGTGCTACGGGATGTTGTTGGGCTTTCGAAGAGGGAACACAGCTTTGGTAGCTGATAAAGGGCTGCATCCAATATCAGCACCTAAACCCAAATCATGACTCTGAGAAAACCCCTAATTAGTTTAACTTTTCTTTTGAAGTAATTAATTATGGTAAGAATACCTGACATTTGGTATCTGCACGGGATATCATTCAAATACTTTATTGAATTCCTACAGCTCATTGATCTGCACATTGAAATACAAAGGTTTCGAATTTTTTTGTGCGACTAGACCTTTGATAATCTAATCCAAAGAATTATAATCACAATGAGAGATTTACTAGCCATGTATAAATTCAATATATTATCCATGCGTGGTTCTCTTTGCCCTGCTTAGACGCCAAGAAAATTAGAAAAAAGCATTCCATCTTATTCCAACACTGAAGTTTTTATGCATTTGGGAAAATTAAAAATATATCAGGAAGAATGATATGAGTAATGATTGTTATGAGTTCTTAATGTATAAATTGCTACTGTAAAAAACCTAACGTGGTGATATTTTTATTTACAAGTGGTCCATCTTGAAAAAATCATCTTGAGAGGTTTGGTTAAACCATAAACACAATGTTTACTGTTCCTTGAATATAGATGAATTATTTCTTTAAATGACAAATCAGAGCAGAGAATCAATGGAATAACATGCTCCAGATAGATTAATGCTGTAAAAGGGAGTTTTCTCATCTGATGAGTAAGTATTCAAGCCAAAAGAAAGTTCAGAAATCTCACTCATGATCGGATAAACAAGGAGCAGCTATAATAGATAAATTATGTGGATGGTTGACTGTGTCTTTTCACTGTGTTCACTGTTCCAGATAAAGTTGTCACTGAATGCTGGGTTTATCCTAAGTAAAAGTCGATGAAGGTCAAGACTTTACCATATAGCCATTCCAATCCTTTTCAAAACCACAATTAATTTATCCTCTTTGGGGTGAGCCACACATGTACTGGTTAATTGCAAAATCAGTCTGGCCTTCATGTACAAAAATACATTAAAAATTTTCAATGTAAATTGTCAAAGATTTCACCCAGCCTATAAGATCACAATTGGAAAGCATGACCAGCTAACAGTAAATAAAATTTGTTTTCATTTCTTTTTAAGTGAAATCCATAATTTAGAATTTGATTGAATAAACCTGAATGCATTGTATTTCAGATACTTACAGCTGACATATAAAGAGGACTGGCATGGCATCAGTCTAGCTATGTTCAAATCCATTTTGCAGAGATTAAAAAGGATGCTTTGCTAACCCACTGCAGCAACCAGTCACCTCAATCTTTGACATTATTGAAATCCCTTTCTACTTTTTTAAAAGTACTTCACAAAGTCTGCAATTTTTCAAAAGTTGCTGAGGATGTTTAAGTTTGTATAGGAGTGCTATCAGCAAGTGTATCTACTTTGAATCTTCAGCTGCCTCCAGCAAAGACTTCTTTTTACGGTTGTCATTACTGTATAATAGTGATTTATCCGAGCTCCTGGAATGCATTACCGCAGGCTTTCAATTCAGTGCCTACTGTAAAATAGTTTAAGAAGCTTTTTAGATCTAAAGCCCCATTTATACTTTACAAACCCCTGAGATCATATTTACTTTAGGTCAAGATGGCAAAAGCAGAATGTAATCCTCCAGAGTTTTACAGTCCAGCCAACTCTGAGCCACTCAATGCAGTGAAATATTTGAAATCACGTGCCATGAATAAATACTGTATTTCAGTTGGTCTGAATTGGGCCTTTCTGAATTAATTCTTTAAAGTTATCATTTGGACCAATATGGAATTGTAAGTACTCGTTCCTATCATCTAAAGCAGTGATCGATCAACAAAGTCTTGGATTTCCTTTTGTGCACAATAACCAGTGTCTGACCATAATTCTGATTATTTCTAGCCTTTACCAGTTTGATCTCTGGTATTCTCCATAAGAGAGAAGTGTAATCTTGGAACTGGTATGCACTTATTTGCACGCTGTTATTTAGTGGAAAAGTGCAAGGTATTTGTCTATCTAATCTGCTATAGATTATTTAAATGGCTATGTGATCTAGTGGTGCATTAAGTCCATCCTCATATTTCAGCGGAGTGTTGTATGTCCATGGTCAAAGCCTATTATCAATACGCCACAGCTATAGATTTTGATTGATTGACTTAAAAATATACATGTTAATTTATACCCCTCAGCCTTATAAAGACATTCCACCTATTTATTGTTGCAAAAATAAGAAGCATTAGAATTTTCCATTGTATGTTATTTAGCAAATTCTATTCCTGGCTGGCAAATGAAAACTGTTTGTTTTAGCTCTGTTTTTGTTTTTAGCTCTGAATTCAGACAATCCAAACTCTCATTGCCTACTATCTGCTTGGCACATCTTAGACTTTTAATTTATGGGTTAAATCTGTGAGAGATATCCATCAAGCATTTATAGTGGCCTGATGTAAACCTTCTGTTTCCTCGCCTCAAATAAAACCAAGAACTAGGAGATTTTATTTCCAAATCCGATTAAAGTAAATAAACTTTTCGTTGTTTATCCTTCGCCAGTTGGTGTCATTGTGCTGCAAATGTGCAACACATTTAAATTTCCACCGCAAGTATAAATGGGGTATCAGGTATTTAAACTGATGATGTTTATACGGCTTTTAATTTGTACATAAGAATGTGCAAGAGAGCCATTGGTTTCCCATACATGTTGTAAACGATTTATAATCTTTCTGTTTTCTTTGTATGTGTTTTATTTCATCAGGGGAGTAGTTTTAATTAGCACTGTGCCTAGATGGACATCTAAAAAGCTTTTGTAAATAAAGTTGAACATTTGCAATGTATTTTCAGGAATTAGATTGTTATGTGAATTATATTGGTGAAAGTGCCTGTGGTCCTTTGTGAATTTGTTCATCTATGTACCTGCAGTGGAACTAAATATCCTCTAGATTTTATATAGAAGATTGCAGATAGTTCTGCTTACTATCATAAAGCTTGTTTACAGAAGCAAAATCTAGCCACTCCACAGGACTCCACTCTGCTTTGGGTTTGAGCTCTATTCTGTTTGTTTAGCAGCTGAGCTTGAACTCAGACTGGATCCACAGGGACACATCATAAAGCGTGCATCCCTTTTGGCCTTGATATGCACAATCTGCTTCAAAGAGGGACTTCACACCACAGATTGATTGTCTGGACCCCTGTTGGTGCAGACTTCTGCTCTTGAGTTTAGACGTTAGTTGTAGTTATTAAACTTTTTCCAAGTTCAATTTCAGATTTACTTTCTCATTCACTTCAGACATACACTGACAGGAAAAGAAAATCATGTGCTGTGCAAAATCGGCTGCTAATTTTCTATCAGTCTATGTGGTCTACTAGCAATGACCAATTTCACCCATCGTATTGTTCAGAAAAAGGAATCTGTTTGCTCACTTAGTGACTAATGTATGGCTCGGCATAATGTCAACAGAGCAGGTTCAATTCCTGGTCTAATTGAGGTTGATTTGAAAACCTCCTCCCAACCCTCCCCCTGATAATAGATGTTAATGGAAAGCTACAACTGCAAAAAAAAATCAGGATGAAGCATCGAAAGAGAAGGAGCAAATGACTTGCTCTTCGGCAAAATATACATGAGTGAGTGAATATTTGAATACCGAAATATACCTTTTATTTCAGTAAAGCTTGTCACTAAAAAAAAATCAAAAGTTAATTTCCATCTTGGTACAACACAATCTATTAACTTGAAAATTGAGACAGTAGACATTTCCAACAATTTTCACCACAAAAATGATGCATTCGGGTTTCTGTTTATGGTTTGGAACCATAATAGTGCACTCAATGTCTGAATCCCACGGGACCTGATTTAATATTATGATCATGAAGGCCTGGGTACTAGTGAGCACAGTCGGCCCATAGGATCTCCCTTCTGAGCACATTCGTGTCACCTCAGCAGATTGCTGCGACATCCTGAATGTAAACATCTTCCCCACCCCTTGTAATTTTGACAACCTGTACATGCAATTTTAGCATGTACATTGGTCATCATCTCTAGCAGTTTTGCAAGCTACTGTCAAGTTTCAAGTTAGTAAATTGGTATACATTGGTGTGCCAAATATGAGCTCTGCTGGTAATTGCACTCAGAGGTCTTGTACTCAAATATAACATTGAGAAGTTAGATCTTGGTCGATCCATCTGCATTTAAGGCTTAGATTTTTGATGTGTAAGTCACACATGCAGCTAAACTATTAATATGGAAATAATGTGGAAAAGGAGTAGAGTGATTGATGTTGCTTTGCTCACACATTTCCAGGAATGGCTTATCAGCAAATTGCACACCATTGTCCATCACAATTTCTCTAGGGGTGCTCAATAAACTAAAAATGGAGCTTAGGGTGAGTACGACAACGGTGCATGATATACTGTGCAATCAACAAATGTTATAGCAGTTGGCACGATAGTCAATGATGAGGACGTTGTTATTCTATGGAAATAAGAAGTATCAACCAAATAGAGCACAGAACGTGGTGAGCCTTTGGGATAACTCCGTAAAGTGTACTGACTAGTAGCCATGCTTGGTGTCAAGCTTTGAGAGAATTTCATACCTACAAATCTTCGACTTAGCTCTTCTAAAGTTGATATTTTGTAAGGGCAGCATTTCAAAACTGTGTGAAGGTACTGTGGAACAAGATTTACTCTCAAGGATTCACCTTTCTTTCATATTCAGTTCTACAAGTGTATCTTGAATAGTCTGATGCAGTTTTGTTGAGTTTCTGATGTTTGTCTGATTCCATATATTGTGCCTAAGACATGGCACACTGTAATTGCTAGTCCAGCAATGTCTATGAAGTAGAACATTTTGACAGCCAGCTGCATTAATTGTATTTGCTCTCAAGCATTATTGATTCTGTGCATGGAATTGGTGAACCATTATATGCTGAAAGTTTTACATTCATAGCTTTTGTCATAGCTTCTGTTGTCTGTGGCACATGTTCTTGAAAGTTCACAGTGTTAGTACATTAGCACTTGTCCCTTTGTCAGTCTTAGCCAATAACAAACAGTCACCAGTTTTCTGAGGACAGATAATTTGGATGTTTCTGCAAATGCTTTAGACAGTGTGATAACATTAATGTTTTCCTTGAGTTTTTGGCTAACTATGTAAATAATCAAATTCTGTTTTGTCAATCATTTCATGTAAATAACAGTGGTGGGATATCAGTTTATCTTGTCCATGGTCAGTTTGGACCAGTGCACAGCTCTTTGTAGCATCAGCCTTTGCTCTATTGCACTGCCTCTGCCAATGTCCTTTTCTGTAGCATGCCTTGCAAACTTAATTGAAAGCTGGGCATTTCCTTAGTGCATGCAGAAGGTCACACTTTCCACTTGTCTTGCTACACTTGGATTGCAGTGATTGTGTCAATTGTCAAGTTTCTGCCTGTAAGCTTCGTTGACCTGTGAGGATAAATTTGTATTTGTGTCCATCCTTCCATTGCTCTTCAATGCTCTGGTTTGTCTATCACGTCTTTCTGGAAAGCTTCCATGGGGTGGATGTGATCACCAACTCAACAATTCTGTTTCCTAATTCTCCAATGCTGTAACAAGTAAGATATCCAAGAATGGCATATGCACTTTAATGTAAGTTAAGGCTGACTGCCACATATTACACCTGTAGATTAACTTTCTTCCTAACTGTTTTATGATAGGTCTTACCAGCACAATGTATACCATTTTGCTGCCACCATGTCATGTTAATGATAATAGCCTAATAATCAAATTCAGCGTTGGGGATTGATTAACTCTGTGTTTACTTTATTCTTAATTTGCACATTATAAATTAACAAGTGAATACTGTAGGAAACCAATTAATTCCCTTCTGCACAGCTTGAGACACAAAGCAGACTGATAGTCAGGTCGAGTTTCAACATTGTATACAAACAGCACATGGAGCCCTTAAAGGTAAACTGTCTTAAAGGCAAGGTATACTTTGCTTGGTAGCAGACAAATTGCTTGGCAATCTCTAATGTCAAGCTCCCTGGTTTTTTGAATAGAAAACACAATCACGATTCAAACTTCAGATTTTTGTTTTTGTCCGCACGCACAGATCCCCTAGCCAAGCTGTTCCGGTACAGTTACAACACTGGCATCTACGCGATAATGTGGAAAGTTTCTCCCAAGTATGTCCGTAAATAAAAAATAGGACAAATCAAGCCAGCTAATTATCGTCCCATCAGCCTATTCTCGATCATCAGTGGAGGGATGGAATGTGTCATCAACAGTGCTATTAAAAAGCACCTGCTCAGCAATAACCTGCTCAGTGCTACCCAGTTTGGGTCCTCCCAGGGTCACTCAGCTCCTGACCTTTTATAGCCTTCGTTCGAACATGGACAAAAGGGCTGAATTCTGAAGGTGAGGTGAGACTGACAGCCCTTGACATTAAGGTTGCATTTGACTAAGTGTGGCATCAAGGACCCCTAGAAAAACTGCAAACGATGGATATCAGGGGACAAACAATCTGCTGGTTGGAGTCATATCTGACATATAGGAAGATGATCGTGGTTATTGGCGGTCAATCAGCTCAGCTCCAAGATATCACTGCAGGAGGTCCTCGAGGTAGTGTCCTAGGTTCAAATATCTCCAGCTGCTTCATCAATGACCTTTCCTCCATCATAAGATTAGAAGTGGGGATCAGTGATGGTTGCACAATGTTCAATACCATTAGCAACTTCTCAGATACTGAAGCAGTCCATGTTCAAATGCAACAAAGTCTGAACAATATCCAGGCTGAGGCTGACAAGTGGCAATTAACATTTGTGCCATGCAAATGCCAGGCTATGACCATCACTAATTAGAAATAATCTAACAACAGTCCCCTGACATTCAATGGTGTTACAATCACTGAATTCCCCCACTATTAACACCCTGGGGGTTACCATTAATCAGAAACTCAACTGGACTCACCATATAAACACAATGGCTACAAGAGCAGGTCAGAGGCTAAGAATACTGCAGCAAGTAACTCACCTCCTAATTCCCCAAACCCTGTCCACCATCTACAAGGCACAAGTCAGGAGTGTGATGGAATATTCCCACTTTGCCTGGATGGGTGCAGCTCTAAGAAGCTTGACACCATCCAGGGCAAAGCAGCCCACTTGATTGACATTACATCCACAAATATCCACTCCCTCTACCACTAATGCTCAGTAGCAGCAGTGTGTACTATCTACAAGATGCACTACAGAAATTCACCAAAGATCCTCAGACAACATCTTCCGCAACTACGACCACTTCCATTTAGAAGGACAAGGGCTGCAGATACATGGTTACACTACCTATAAGTTCCCCTCTAAGCCACTCACGATCCTGACTTGGAAATATGTCGCCTTTCACTCACTGTCACTAGATCAAAATCCTGAAATTCCCTTCCCAATGGCATCGTGGGTCAACCCACAGCAGGCAGACAGCAGCAATTCAAGAAGTCAGTTGCCCACCACCATCTCAAAGGCAAGTAGGGATGGGCAATAAATGCTGGACCAGCCAGGGATGCCCACATCCCACAAATGAATTTATAAAATGCAAAGGTTCTATGACAATGTGTTTTCCATAAGGTGTTTATTCTAAGGAATCTTGCCTTCGCAAAGTTATTTGCATATATAATCACACATTTAGCAGCTGCAATAACTATGTTGGACACTTACTTGTACTAAGTAATCATTAGGAAGGCCTTGGGAGGAATGCTGATGGAACATTGATGGAATTGAAAAAGTTCCATGATATGCTCCAGTTTATGTATCATGCGTAGTTTTATTCTGTTATGTTCTGCATAGCTTAGTCATCCACTTTGTCATCAATTGCTTTGGAGACAAAAGAAATGGAACAGATTATTAGAATGAACATCATTCAGAAAGGATCAGTAATTTCTACAAGGGGGATCCGTAAGAATCTCTTTTCCTTCTGCACCTCCTCCCTCTTATCACGTTCTTCCTATTCTTCATTGCTTTCTTTCAGTACTGTGATGGATCTGTTGGAAATTAAGATATAAACGAACAATAGTTGGGTATTACTGCTTTCCTGCAGTGATTGTCTTGATTCATACCACTAACATGCTGACACCAATCTCAACAGCCCTCACAGCTAGTCCAGATTCTCCACAGCTCCATGACCTGCTCCACATATAAGGTGTTGTTTCTAACAATGGGACTGCCTACTCCAATCCCACACAAGTCACACGCATTCTGCAGATGTTTCTTGTAACGTGATTAGGTTTGTTTTCTGGTACTTGAAGTAAATCTCTCAAGCAGCATCAGATAACAGCAGCCATACTGCGATATCACTCAGTAAAATAGTAGTAAAGTTTCCCAAGTTTCTGCCTGTAATAATTGTTCTGAGGGTAGATGGAAATGTATACATTTTACAATCATTACTTCGACACAGTGGAAGTCTACTTTGTGCAGCTGTGGATTTTCGAGGGGAAAAGTGTGTTAGTAACTCATGGTGTCCAGGGAAGTGAAAGGATCGTGGTTTTCATATTGGGTTGGTTACCCTTGTCATATCATGAAATTTCATTCCATACATTTGTACTCCTGAAAGAACTGAGCACCCAATACCCATCAGTTGTACCAAGTAGTCACATTGTCCTTAGCTGCAAAGATCAGGGAAGACTTGTAGGTCACACGGTGACTTATTCTTTTCTGCATCCGTCCAATGCTCTGCTCCCTTCTTTGAATACCCTTTCCATATCCTTTACTTGAAGGCATAGTTTAAAAATGAGAGAAAGTGGCTCTGAAGCACCTCTTATGACATGTACCAAGTAGTGAACTTATCTGACAAAATATTTATGACCTGCCTATCATTCTATCAGGCTGCTACAATATGTAACCATTCCAGGATTTATTTTTAAAAGGCTATAGTGCTCCTTTTGGAGCTCTCCTAGCACAATATTTGTGAAGGGTAGGTCGTGCCTCACAAACCTTATTGAGTTCTTTGAGAAGGTGACTAAACAGGTGGATGAGGGTAAAGTGGTTGATGTAGCGTATATGGATTTCAGTAAAGCATTTGATAATGTTCCCAATGGTAGGCTATTGCAGAAAATTCAGAGGCATGGGATTGAGGGTGATTTAAAGGTTTGGATCAGAAATTGGCTAGCTGGAAGAAGACGGGGGTGGTGGTTGATGGGAAATGTTCATCCTGGAGTTCAGTTACTAGTGGTGTACCACAAGGATCTGTTTTGGGGCCACTGCTGTTTGTCATTTTTATAAATGACCTGGATGAGGGCGTAGAAGGATGGGTTAGTAAATTTGCGGATGACACTAAAGTCGGTGGAGTTGTGGATAGTGCGGAAGGATGTTGCAGATTACAGAGGGACATAGATAAGCTGCAGAGCTGGGCTGAGAGGTGGCAAATGGAGTTTAATGCGGAAAAGTGTGAGGTGATTCACTTTGGAAGGAGTAACAGGAATACAGAGTACTGGGCTAATGGTAAGATTCTTGGTAGTGTGGACGAGCAGAGAGATCTTGGTGTCCATGTGCATACATCCCTGAAAGTTGCCACCCAGGTTGATAGGGTTGTTAAGAAGGCGTACGGTGTGTTAGGTTTTATTGGTAGAGGGATTGAGTTTTGGAGCCGTGAGGTCATGTTGCAGCTGTACAAAAATCTGGTGTGGCCGCACTTGGAGTATTGTGTACAGTTCTGGTCACCGCATTATAAGAAGGATGTGGAAGCATTGGAAAGGGTGCAGAGAAGATTTACCAGGATGGTGCCAGGGAAGGTCTTATGAGGAAAGGCTGAGGGACTTGAGGCTGTTTTCATTAGAGAGGAGAAGGTTAAGAGGTGACTTAATAGAGACATACAAGATGATCAGAGGATTAGATAGGGTGGACAGTGAGAGCCTTTTTCCTCGGATGGTGACAGCTAGCACAATGTGACATAGCTTTAAACTGAGGGGTGATAGATATAGGACAGATGTCAGAGGTAGATTCTTTACTCAGAGAGTAGTCAGGGCATGGAATGCCTTGCCTGCAGCAGTTGTAGACTCGCCAACTTTAAGGGCATTTAAATGGTCATTGGATAAACATATGGATGATAATGGAATAGTGTAGGTTAGATGGGCTTCAGATTGGTTTCACAGGTCGGCGCAACATCGAGGACCGAAGGGCCTGTACTGCGTTGTAATGTTCTATGTTCTATGTTCTAATATTACTTACTTACACTGGATCATGCTAATGAATTGCCATAGGACATGCAAATGATCTGACCCTACAAATTACAGCAAAAGCAACACTGGACAGCATTGATGGGTGCAGGTGCTGGCTGAGTAACTCAACACTACCCTAAGTGAGTATGTGGAATTGCAGGGCCATTAGCTTTTGAAAATCCTTATTATTAGTGGTGATTATATGAGTCAGCGACCCTGACCACAAGAATCTGTTCTTGGTGACAGATCTGCTAGCACCAAGATAAATTATTTTAATGTGTTGGAAAAGCCAACAGCTTGAATTGGTGCAACGTAGTAATGGCATTTCAGGTTTCTGAAAGAATTTCTTTCAGTTTGGAGGATGAATGCATTAATTTTGGTGTAAGTTCTGCTTGAGTCCTATAAGCTAAACAAGGAAGTACGTTGTCTTGGTAACATTTTGAGTGGTCCAATGCTTCTTAGATCATCTGGTTAGTAGCTTAGCATTCCTGCACCTCTGCAAATCTTGTAACTTCCTCTCCACGATTTAAAGCAGAGAGTTATGACAGGTGCTCAAGAATTTTGTGGCATGTTTCTGTATCACAGTATCATTGTTGCAATGTTAGAGTTTAATCTTGCATGTGCTTTTGCAGCAGCACTATCCATTTTGCTGAATGAACATGGCTGAAAAAAGGCATTGAAAATGGTATTAAAAATTTGTAGAAACCAAAAACGTCTAATATGGTCTTGACTACAACATGACCCCAGAATTTTGAATAGCCCAAAGCCGCTGCTGGGGAGAAATTTGAGTATGTGGGGGGGATACAGCTTGAGACAGTGAATAATGGAAATAAATGGACAAATTAATGATTAAGTGAGATTTTTTTATTCTGGAAACTGTGTCCAGCTTGGCCTCCCTGCTTTGTACCATCATTCATTGTCAACATTTACCACGAGATTGATTTAATTAAGATTAGAGAAGGAGCAGTAAAACGGAATGGGTCAGTCTGATTGTAATGATTGTTACTGCTGAACACACAGTGCATGTGGCACTTCTGAAGTGTGTTATCACTTGTGTGTGACTTCATTTAAAGAAGCATTATTCTTTATCATTGGCCCACTCAGACAGTGTTTCAAATCAAAATCAAATCTGCCCGACAAAACCTACTTAAATGCTAAACCATTCAAAAGCATCCATATCGGTGTTACTTTTTTAAACCATTTAAAATGCCCTAAGGAAATTTTCACAGAAAAAGATGGAAACGTGTTATTACAGTATTACTGCCATGCTCTTTGATTGACCTTTTAGGCACTTAAATTCTTCAGCAATTTGCAGAACACAAATCCATTTTTCATCACCCAACATCTACAAGAATAATACTCAATAAAGTGATTAGGTGGACTGTTGGAAGTTGGGTAAGGATAAAGAAAACAATACATAGAAAGATTTGATAAAGATCAAGACATAGTTACAAAACCAATTTTCAGAAATGGGTAATAAGCAGTAAAAAAGTAATCCCCAAACTTTAAACCCTTTTACATCACAATTTCATGAGTTTGGCTGTGAGAAAGTTGTTCGGTAAACAATATCTGATAACAGAGGGGCTCAAGAGTGATAATAATGAATAGGAGGATATCACAAATTACAAACAAAAATCACCAAATTACTACCTTGAAACACAAAAAAATAGTTTGCCACACAACTATTTTACTCTAACTGAGGGAAATGTCTAATAACCATTAAATATTAAAAGAAGTTGTAAGTCTGAGGATTGGGAGAATTTTAGAATTCAGCTAAGGTCAAAGAAATTGATAGAGTAAGATTGAGTAGAATGTGAATATAAAATAGCAAGAAACATAAACCGAATTGTAAAAGCTTTTATGGGTATGTAAAAAGGAAAAGATTAGCAAAGTCAAAAGACAACTCCAGGAAGATATTGGCACATTTATAATAAGAAATATAAATTTGGCAGAGAAACTAAATAGGTATTTTGAGTCTACCTTCACAGAGGAAGGCATTGATGTCTCCCTGTAATAATTAAAGTCCATCAGTCTAGTGAAAGTGAGGAACCAAGAGAAAATAGTGTTCATTAAAAAGTGTACATTATTGGAGAAATTAATAGGTCCGAAAGTCAACAAACCCTGGGACACGATGGCCTTTGCCCTAGAGTGTTGAAAGAGATTCCTAGATACATCACGGACTCATTGGTGATCATCTTTCAAAATTCTATTAATTTTGCAACAGTGCCTACAGATTGGAAGCTTGCAAATGTAATCCCACTGTTTAAAAAAGGAGAGAAAGAGAGAAAATGGGAATTGCAGAATGATGTCAATAGTAGGGAAATTGTTAAAATCTACTACAAAGGATTTGATTACTGGATATTTAGAAGTTAATTGCCTGCTTGGACTCAGCCAACATGGACTAATGAAGAGGAAATCATGTTTGACAAGCCCGATAGAGATTTTTGAGAATGTTACTCGCAGTGTCAATAAAGGGAAACTAATGGATGCAGCTTGGATTTTCACAAAGGCTTTTCATAATTTTCCACACAGGAGGTTAATGAACAAAACTAAAATGCATAGAATTGGGTGTAAAATACTAGCAAGAATTAAGGACCAGTTGATACGCAGAAAGTCGGAATATATGGGCCATTCTCGTATTGACCAGCTGTGACCATTGGTACCACAATGATCAGTGCTTGGGAGCCAGCTGTTCACAACCTCTATCAATGATTTGCATAAAGGGCCAATTATAATATTTCCAAGTTTTCAGATGATACAAAAATTTGTGAAAAAGTGAGGTGAGACAAATGCATAAAAGACTTCAAGAGGATTTAGATAGGATGAGTGAATGGGCAAGAGCATATCAGTTGAACTATCATGTGGATAAGTGTAAGGTTATCTGCTTCGACAGGAGGAACTGAAATGAAGTGTTTTTTCTCAATGGTGCAAGATTGGAAAGTGTTGATGTTCAACGGCAGGTAAAAACCTGGTCATCAGGTGTGAGGCACTCTCTCTGTTGTTGTACATGGTGCAAGTCTGGCCCATTTCATGAAACTACACTGTTCCAGTCACCTGAATCACCTTCCATTTCATCTGGAAGCCTAAGATAGTCTAGGTCTACAGGAACTCCATATACAAAACTCTGGATAAGGAGGAGAGGGTGGATAAAGAATGTACGCAAAGTTGCCCTCATCTTGATGGCCACCTTTGTATGCGATTGCATCAAACAGTGCATAGACCCTCGGTACACAAACACCAGGTGTCACTACGTACTGAGGTCCTACCTGTCCCCGCTGTTGCAAAGGATGAACTGGCCTCATTGCTGCGGAACATTCCAAGTAGTTGGACTGTTCCGTATCACCTGTCCTTCATCAAGAAATTTGCAAAGAGAAACACCTTTGACCACCAGTTCATCAGGAAATGGTCAGCATACAGCATCCTCAAGGCCCTGCAGGAAAAGGAGAGGGTGGATCCTGTCACATGGTTCCCTGAGCAGATTGTCAAAGTCATTTGGCAGAATGCCTCACCACCAGAACTTTCTAACAAGAACGAAGGCATCACTTTGCTGGTGGTGAGAAGGGCACTACTTGGGAGATCCTTTATGTACGCCTGGTCATTCTGCACTATTGCATGCTGCCCTCAAAGTGGCTGCTGGGGGGTTGAGACTGTCACAGAGCTCCTTCTTGCAAAGGAAGTCTGGATGAAGATGCAGTGGTTTGTGTCGAGGTTTGTCCCAAGCAGCTCTGTGATGCGGGACTCTGTGTTCTATGGTCTGCTCCCCAGGACATGCACCGAGACAACAATCAACTGTGCCTGGAGGACCATCAACTTGGTGAAAGACGCTCTTTGGTCTGCCTAAAACTCGTTGGTTTTCTAGAACAAGGAGTTGACCCTGACTGAGTGTTGCAGATTAGCACATTCTAAGGTCGAGGACTGCATGCTGAGGGATGCCCTAAAACCTGAGGCAGCTGGGGAAAGACCACTCTCTGAGGTCTTCCTGCTGAAGGTAAATGGGGGTCTGTTCAGTTATTGGACCCTCCTAGTGCCTTAAATATGTGAAAATATTAGTGTTGTATGTGTAATAGAGGTCTTTGGCTTTTTGGATAGAGTAAAAGTCCGATGTTTTGTTTATTTACTTGATATGCAACTATACAGAATTAAACTGCTTTTCTGCCAATGTATATATACAAAGAGATTTTTTAGGAGTAGAATATATTTTTGAAATTAAAAGGAGTTGATGTTCAAGGAAACTTGGGGAAAAAAGAAGAAACCTGTGTGTCTTTGTTCATAGATAAAAGGTACTGCAGATGTTGGAGAATCCGAGATAACAAGGTGTGGGGCTGGATGAACACAGCAGGCCAAGCAGCATCATAGGAGCAGGAAAGCTTGACGTTTCGGGCCTAGACCCTTCATCTAGGCCTGAAACGTCAAGCTTTCCTGCTCCTATGATGCTGCTTGG
>JAHRHZ010000222.1:39379296-39432780 GCA_024137785.1 Ginglymostoma cirratum | reverse complement strand
CCTTGTTATCTCAGATTCTCCAGCATCTGCAGTTCCTACTATCTCTGAAACAGGCT
This sequence comes from Ginglymostoma cirratum, assembly GCA_024137785.1. NCBI lineage: Eukaryota > Metazoa > Chordata > Chondrichthyes > Orectolobiformes > Ginglymostomatidae > Ginglymostoma > Ginglymostoma cirratum. Next base: position 39,432,724 of record JAHRHZ010000222.1, on the reverse strand, counting down.
TATTATCCTGGTTTCTCACAGGAAGGAGTTTCAATGTCTAAGTGCTGGTTGTTCCCCCACAAGGGGCACAATTTGATTGACTGAATTCCCTATCCTTTATTATTGATAGGCATTTTTAATCCTCCCCACCTTGCATAGCAGGTGTCAGAAGGCAATCTTTATTCCAGCAATATCTGTTGTTGAGAAGTTTCACCCCTGAGACATTTGAAGGTCTTATTGTAACCTACAGTTTCCAAATGATGAATTTCAATGTTCAGGTAGTTACCCCTAATTTGCCTTTTCAGGGTGTAATAAACAGTTTCAACCATGTTATTTACCTGTTGATTGTGGCTATGTTTAGCTCAAGCGACTTTGGTGGTCATTTTAAAGTGTCCTAGCTTATTTTTAATTGTTTCATCTCAAACCAAAGTCCCAAGCCTATGTGTTAGTCAATAAGATGTAAAGTACTGCATACTTTTAAGGTGAGAAGAGAAAGATTTAAAAAAGACGAGGGGCAATTTTTTTCACACAGAGGGTGTGTTGATTGAGCTTCCAGAAGAAGTAGTGGGTGTGGGTACAATGACAATGTTTAAAAGAGATCTAAGTAAGTACATGAATAAGAAATGTTTGGAGAGATATAAATCACTCAGAGATAGCAAGAACTGCAGATGCTGGAGTCAGAGACAACACAGTGTGGAGCTGGCCTGCTGTGCTCATCCAGCTCCACACTGTGTTATGTTTGGAGGGATAGTTTAGTTTGGGATTATGGTTGGCATGGACTGGTTGGACTGAAGGATCTGTTTCTGTGTTGTATGACGCAATGACTCTTCAACTAATGATCTGGATTTTATTTCACCACAAATTCATAATATCACTACTCTAAATTAGCTACTATCATATTACCACTTTCTCACCTTTCCTCTCCTCATTAATGCACTTTACTGGGACCTAGGAAACCAATGTCTTATTGAATTAATCGTTATTCTTGTGCAAGTAGCCTGTTCAATCCTGGAATTGTTAAATCCAAGCTCATTGCTGTCTTTAAACACACAGATTTCCATAGGTTGCACAGTCTCTCTGATAGTTCACACAACATACTGGGAACAGTTTTTTTCTCTTCTTGAAGCCATTAGCCATCTCAATTCTTACCAGATAACTAAATACACATTTAGGAATCAACATACAAACTACTTGGACTGAATGGTTCACATGCACGTTGGAGTAAATTTGTTGAACCGGTCCTTGAAAAACAATGTTAACTGACTTGGCAACAGGTCCAGTTCCATCCAGAGTAGGTTAATTTAATCCAGCCAGATTGATGTCTTTTCAGCAAAATGACATGGGCTGTAGAGTTATAACTATTTCTTTTGTTAGATTGCTTGACTTTTGTCAATGCAGTTCATATATGGGCAGCAATAAAATCTCCACTATATTTTTGAAGGAAGAGGAAAGATATGGCTGAAAAGAAAATGCTTGGGCAGTTGTCCTTTTGGTATCCCTTGGCCAAATAGCACCCAACTAATTAACATTTCCAGCAGGCTTCTCATATCCCTACGTTCTTCAAGCATTTCCTGCACCCCCTAACATTCTCCAAACAGTCGGATATTTGAGTAGTCCACACTCAACAGTTTACCTCTCCATCTGATCATGCCTTTTTCCCTCAGCATTTCATAAAACAGTTATGGAATCTTCTATCATTGCCAAAAGAAAATGGCATGGAAGCTATCAATCATGATGAGGCTTTTAATTTTATAATAAAGAAGTCTTAAAAGTGATTTCTCAATACAGTTCCATGATTTGAATCAATTACAAAATACATCAGTTAAAGATAAAGGGCTGAAGATTTTTTTTTTGGAAGGTTTTTAGCTGAAAGGCCAGTTTTCTTGCCATATATAACGAAGCTCACCTCACTAAGTAGCTGGCCCGCCAAGTGAGAATTTGTCGCATCTGATTGCACTCCTATGTTGCCACGCACTATTCCCAGAACAACTTGCCACTCTGTGGATATCTACTGAAAGACTGGCACTCCTTACATCAAAGGCATCTTTAAAAGGCTGTTGTGCACCTTGACAAACACTGGCATTCTGCAGCTGCCACGCTCGGTCAAGGATGTTTCCACAAAATGTTGGAGAAGGGGAAGGTGGCACCACGATTCTCCAGCAAAGGCCTCAATCTGAGGTCAAGAGCACTGAAGCCTCAGAAGAAGCATCTGTAAGGCTGTCTCCACTGGCACTTCAGTGAAAACATTAGCCTTAGAAAGTCTGTGACCACAATTTGGTGAGCACCTCACTTTGACAGCTCCACAGCTGGCTGAGGAAGAAACACCCCAGGCCACTGGAGCTCGGAGACCTGCTGGAGACCAGCTACCTGCCCGGCCCCATCCAGGAGAGGCTCCTGTGGTGTCAGCGATCGGGGACTTCACCCAGATGCACAAGGAGGAACAGGAACAGCAGGCAGGGATATCGGAGGCAATGGCTGTCATTACCCTGAAGCTGCAGCAATGCAGTGAGTCATGTGGCCATCTGGCTACCTCCATGGACAGGTTGACAGCTGGCATGAAGAGTCAGGCCCAGCACCCTCAGGGTCTGCTGGAGAGACACATACCTGCACTCCAAAAGGACTGAAGGGATGGCAACAGGATATGGGGAAACCTGGTGGGCACTCCAGGTGCCTCTGCCTCACAAGGAGACAGGGCAGTGCTGATACGTCCCCAGCCATAGGAGGAACCATGCACAGCTCCCTCTGAATTCTCTAGTGAAGATGCTGCAGAGGCGTCTGGGCCCTCCATCTTCACTTTGCCTGCCCTTTACAACGTTTGGAGGTTCACACCAAAGATGGGCCATTGCAACTGGAAAGAAGACCCTCAGCATGTCTGGACCTCCTGATACCAAACTTCCAGGGCCAACAGGTTCCATCTTTGACCAGGCTCCCTTTACCCCAGCTGCATAAGCAGATAGTACACTGAGTCTTATTGATGAGGTATGCACTGTACATTATTTGGCACATTTTTAAAATGGTACTGCTTTTAGCTTACATCTGGTTATTTGTCCCTTTTGTGAAACCCTGAATGTAATTGTTCCAGCATGAGGTATAACTTCATGGCCACACAGAATGCACTATGGATCACCATGTCTGTGGTGAAAGTCTACTGCAGCATCTGAAAGCAAGAGGAACCACAACCCTCTATCCTGTACAGTATATGGTTCTGTAGGTAAAGTTCTTTCACATTTAAAAACTCTCAAATTGTTGGGTCCTGCCCCGGAGGCCGAGCCACTTACCCAGCCAACTCTGACTGCATTCATAGCTAGTTACTCCCTCACTGCGCCCTTCAATTTCCAGCAAGAAGGAAGGTGACTGTGAATGCTCCTTTTCCAGTGTTTTCTAGCCTTTGCCTTGGTATGTCGGTGAGCCCCCAAACATTACAATTAACTTCCCACCACCCCTTACTATAAACCCCACAGGTTTTGTACTTCCAGGTCCTCACCCAAAACATCTACCTGAACCTGAACCTGAACCTGCCCACCTTTCACTACCAGCCACTGGCATATGAGGTGGCCACAATAGGTGTGGTCATGCATTGCCCCACACCCAGGCCTGAAGCTGGGGTGCTCCTAACTGCAGACCCCTCTTGAATCCATGGTTTATAATATCCCCTGAAATAACTCTACAAAGACCGGTATCCCATCACCAAGTCACTCTTTATTTACACATGAACAGTCCTTAACTTTTGTGATGGCTCTTCAGAGTCAGCTCTCAGAGTGTCTGTATGTCTGACACTCTTTTTATCTGTCAGCCAGGGCTCACTGATGGGGCCAGATTCACAGCTCCAATCAGGGAACTCATACTCTATGCGATCCAGCTGGCTGACCTCTTTACAATCACAATATTCCCCCTTTGTAGATACTGTTGGCCCACTTCACAATTTTATTCCTTCCTTTCCCGTTGCTTGTGGCCTCCAGTCTGGAGGAATTACTTGCAGAGACTCATTCCAGTGGCAGTGACCCCACCCCCAGCCCCACCCCCTTGTCAACCCTACCCCTTTCCCCATAATTTGTATTTATAGACGTAATGGACTGAGCATTGTCCACTCTCTTGAATGATAATTGGACAGGACAGACAATAAGTGCTGAGAACCCTGACTGGAAACAGTGCATCTCTCCCATCACATTAGCCTTACCTCCAGACTGGCTGCTATGGAACTTCAGGACTACCCATAACCCAGTGCGCACTGTACGCAGGCATGGACCCCCTGACTGAGAACACCATGACCAGATGCCTAACCATATCCAATCCCCTAGACAGGTATGGGAGGCTACCCTTGATTTACATTGCCAGGGCCCCTGACTAATGGGTCCCTCAACGTACTTCAGAGAGGACTATTCCCTTAAGACATTGAGACATGGTTGCTTGCTTGCTGCACACACAGTGTGTTTGTCACCTAAGTTGTTGGCACATGGAACAGGTGTGAGATTGATGTAGCACACTGCTGTACAGCAAGATAGCCACCCCTCGACTGAGGACTAGCTGTCTGGTTGTGTGACTGCCATAGCTAGCAAAGCAAGGCAAGGCATGGATGCAAATATGTGCTTAGTGAGCTGGTGCTAAGAGAGCATTGCCAATAGCGTCCTAGCTATCGCTGTCTTTTTTGTGAGGTATGTGGAGCATTCTTTTATTCTTAACTCTACTTATAGGGATAACTTATCAGTAAAACTGGTGAGCCATTCCCATGGTGTAGGAATTGAATCATGCTGTTGACATCATTTGGCATCACAAACCAGCTGTCTAGCCAACTGAGCTAACTAACTCTCACTCTTTTCTGATAAGCAGTCTCTAGAAATAAATGGAGAGAAGTCAAGGTAGGAAGGGAAGAGTCAGAGATAGACTGTATGTAAACAAAAGAAGTAGCAAAAATTGGAGACAAAGTCATTGACAGGAGCAGGCAGGTGGCATTAGTTTGGCTTAGGATTCTGTTTGGCATGGACTGGTTGTACTGAGGAGTTTGTTTCCATGCTCTATGACTCTACAACTCTAAGATTACAGCAAGTCACAGACACTGATCACCATTCTGGAAAAGTGATAAGGGAGTGAATGAAGTCGGACTGGATTTGGCCTGCTCTTTTGTTGACAGTGGCATTGACCATGTAGTTCTATTTCAGGAGCTCTTAATCACCCCAGCAAGCTATTCATTGCAGTGGCAATCAGAGATGTGCAACAAATGCTGGCATTGCCAGCATTACCCACATCATGTGATGCTGCTTAACTGAATTCAGTAACATCAGCGTCCTGAGTAATTGTAAAATAATTCTTTTTAAAGATCATTGTCCTGAAGGCCAGGTTATAACATTGCAAAATTATTGGTAATATATTTGATATAGGAAAGCAGAGAAATTCAAACACAAAAACAGACGTTGCTGGAAAAGGCCTGGCAGCATCCCTGAAGAGAAGTCAAAATTAACATTTCAGGTCCGGTGATCCTTCCTCAGAACTGTTGGCAGCTAGGAAAATGTTAGTTTATATGCAGAAGACAGAGTTGGGGGGAGGGGTAAGGAGTAAACAACAGGTTGGAATAGAGCCCCAAAAAGAGAGAAGAACAGTTGGACAGACAAAGGAGTAGATAACAATCTGGCTAGGATGGTGAATAGCTGTTAATGGGGACTGTTAGTGACTAACAATAGGTAATGTGTAATGGCAGGTTATGTGATAACAAGGCCTGGTGTGTGTAGTCTAGGCCCGAAACGTCAAGTTTTCCTGTTCCTATGATGCTGCTTGGCCTGCTGTGTTCATCCAGCCCCATGCCTTGTTATCCTGGTGTGTGTAGGACATGGGAGAGTTTAGGCCCTAAAATTATTGAACCCGATATTGAGTCTGAAGGGCTGCAGGGTCCCCAAGCAGAAAATGAGGTGTTGTTCTTCTCGTTTGAGTTGAGGTTCGCTGGAACACTGCAACAAGCCAGAGACAGAGATGTTGGCCAGGGAACAGGGTGGTGTGTTAAAGTGGCAAGTTACAATCAGCCGCCATTTCTACCACCTCCAGCAAGATGCCACCAGCAGACACATATTCCCCTCCCCTTCCTTGGTCCACCTTCTGCAGAGGCCATTTCCTTCAGGACACCTTGGTCCTTTCTTCCTTCACTCTGAACACTCCACATTAGCCCCATGGCACCTTACCCTGCAACTGGCGAAGGTGTAACACCTGCCCATTTACCTCCTCCCTTCTCGGTATCTAAGGTTCCAAACATATCTTCCAGGTGAAGCAGCATTTTGCCTGCACTTCCCAGAATCTAGTCTGCTGCATTCGCTGTTCACAATGTGGCCTCCTCTACACTGGGGAAATTTAGCTCCTCTACATTGGGGAAACAGAGCATAGGCTGGATGACTGCTTTGCAGAACATCTACATTCTGCACGTAAAAAGGACCCCGAGCTTCCAGTTGTCTGCCAATTCAACACACCACCCTGTTCCCTGGCCAACATCTCTGTCTCAGGCTTGCTGCAGTGTTCCAGTGAAGTTCAGTGCAAGCTGGAAGAACAACACCTCATTTTCCACTTGGGGACCCTGCAGCCCTCAGTACTCAATATCAAGTTCAATAACTTTAGGGCCTGAGCTCTCAGGCCAGGCTTTGTCATCACATAGTCTGCCATTACATACCATCTATTGTTAGCCACCAGCAGTCTCCATTAACAGCTAGTAATTGTCCTAGCCAGAGCGTTATCCACTCCTTTGTCTGTCTAATTATTCTTCTCTCTCCTTGGGCTCTATCCCCACCTATCGTTTACTTCTAAGCCTCTCCCCCTACTCTATCTTCTGCATAAAAACTGACATTTTCTTAGCTACCATCAGTTCTGAGGAAGGGTCACCAGATCCGAAACGTTAACTCTGATTTCTCTTCAAGGATGCTGCCAGATCTGCAGTTCTTTCAGTTTTTATCAGAGAAATTCAAAGTTTACTTATTTATGCCCAGAAGGTTCCTTTCAAAATGTCGAAGACATAACTAAACATACTTGCACTGTAAAAGAACATTTCCATTACTATATCAGCTAGTAAGCTCATATAATGTAAATGCTGCTTTACAAGACCAGAGATAAAAGGTACTGCAGATGCTGGAGAATCCAAGATAACAAGGCGTGGGGCTGGATGAACACAGCAGGCCAAGCAGCATCATAGGAGCAGGAAAACTTGACGTTTCGGGCCTAGACCCTTCATCAGAAATGGGGGAGGGGAGGAGGGTTCTGAAATAAATAGGGAGAGAGGGGGAGGCGGATAGAGGAGAAGATAGGTGGAGAGGAGGCAGACAGGTCGAAGAGGCGGGGATGGAGCCAGTAAAGGTGAGTGTAGGTGGGGGAGTAGGAAGGAGATAGGTCAGTCCAGGGAGGACGGACAGGTCAAGGGGGCGGGATGATGTTAGTAGATAGGAGATGGGGATGGGGCTTGAGGTGGGAGGAGGGGATAGGTGAGAGGAAAAACAGGTTAGGGAGGTGCAGATGAGCTGGGCTGGTTTTGGGATGCGGTTGGGGGAGGGAAGATTTTGAAGCTTGTGAAGTCCACATTGATACCATTGGGCTGCAGGGTTCCCAGGCTGAATATGATATGTTGTTCCTGCTGCCTTCGGGTGGCATCACTGCGGCATTGCAGGAGGCCCAGGATGGACATGTCGTCTGAGGAATGGGAGGGGGAGTTGAAATGGTTCGTGACTGGGAGGTGCAGTTGTTTGTTGCGAACTGAGCGCAGGTGTTCTGCAAAGCGGTCCCCAAGTCTCCGCTTGGTTTCCCCGATGTAGAGGAAGCCACAACAGGTACAGCGGATGCAGTATACCACATTGGCAGATGTGCAGGTGAACATCTGCCTAATGTGGAAAGTCTTCTTGGGGCCTGGGATTGGGGTGAGGGAGGAGGTGTGGGGGCAGGTGTAGCACTTCCTGCGGTTGCAGGGAAAAGTGCCGGGTGTGGTGGGGCTGGAGGGGAGTGTGGAGCGGACAAGGGAGTTGAGGAGGGAGCGGTCCCTCCGGAAGGCAGATAAGGGTGGGGAGGGAAAGATGTCTTTGGTGGTGGGGTCTGATTGCAGATGGCGGAAGTGTCGGAGGATGATGCGTTGGATCCGGAGGTTGGTGGGGTGGTACGTGAGGACGAGGGGGATTCTTTTTTGGTTATTATTGCGGGGACGGGGCATGAGGGATGTGTTACAGGAAATGTGGGAGACATGGTCGAGGGCGTTCTTGACCACTGTGAGGGGGAGTTGCAGTCCCTGAAGAATGAGGACATCTGAGATGTACAGGAGTGGAATGTCTCATCCTGGGAGCAGATGCGGCAGAGGCAAAGGAATTGGGAATAGGGGATGGCATTTTTGCAGGAGGGTGGGTGGGAGGAGGTGTATTCCAGGTAGCTGTGGGAGTCAGTGGGTTTGAAGACCAGTTGGTTTACTCAAGCATTAAATCCAACAAGCAAATAAAGAAAACATGTTGTTAGACAACTTGTTCTATTTTAATACATGTAAATGTGTGTGGCGTTATATATAAAGGCTGCTCAAGACATGACTAATTTAAGGACAGTTCATCCTGTGCTGGCTGCTTAAAAGCACTACCCAATTAGGTACTATCCAATTAGTCCGAATCAAACATTCTTTCCTCAAAATGCTACAATGCTATTTACTACAATTGAATTTGAAAGTTTCTATTGAATCTGCTTCCATCACTCTTGCAGGCAATGCGTCGTAACTCATTTCATAAATTAATTTCTTTTGATCGCTCCCTCTCATCAATTATCTTAAAAGTGCGTCCTCCCATCACCATCTGTGCCAGTGTAAAGATTCTCCTAATTTAATCCATTGAAATCCTTCATAGATTTGAAAACCTCAAATAAGTGTTATCTCAACCTTACTGTTTTAAGATGAACAACCCCTTGTTTTTTGTACTCTACACGCAGAATCTTATGGCATTATAAGTGATGTGGGTTTCAGTGAAATTTGCGGCAGAATCAGGTGGGAAGTCTGGTGGACCCTAACTCGACATTGGGAGCTTCTCTCTCCATCTTTTATGTATTTGTTGAGTGGCAAGGTAAGTTTCTTACTAGGCAGCAACAAGTTGGCAATTAAGGAGGTTTATAGATTGAAAATTGCCTTATTAACACCACGATTTGCCTTATTAACGTTCAACTTTCTGCCTTACCAAAATTACCAAACAAGCCAGAAGTCAAGAATGCTTACCATGGAAGTCAGAGCTGTACATGACTTTACCTCACTGCTTGCTCCAAAGGATCTCCATGTTGGAAACTGGGCACCCTGGTAATGGGAGGACACACGTTTAATCTCAGGGCATGCTCCATGCACTCCAGCTACATGCAACCCACAAATGTTAACGTTGACATGCACCAGCCTCTAAAGGCTCAGGGACTGGACCTGGCAGCATCTCCGGGCTCTTCGTTCACTGTCATTGTGCTTACTTACTCTGAGCTTACCTGGATACACGGTGCTATCCTGTCTTGCATTGCCATGTCTTGTCTTTTCATGGTTCAGCCCCCTCAGTCAGAGATGCCAGGGTCATATTGCACTTGTCTTGTTGTGCCACTGAGTGCAAACACAAATCCAAAGAGCTTGTCATGATTGTCAGAAGGCCTTAGTTAAGCCAAGGGAGGTGGCCTTTGCTAAATAGGTCCTTGCACAGTAAATCCAGGGCAGCCTCTGATACCAGTCAAGGGCCTTGAAGATAGTCAGTCAGCCACTCAGGACAGTCAAAGTCAGGATGTTCATTACATAACAGGTGAGGAGCCAAAATTCAGGCAGTCCACATTGACTCAGACTTGACTGTTTCTGCCCTATTGTAGACTATTCTCCTTTTAGAATGATAGGGAAGCAGGTATTATGGGTAACGGAAGTGAATGGACAGCTGCTACTTTTAGTACAGGTGGGGAGATGTCCCGAGCGGGTAAGTAGGCACCAGAGAGGGCATACAGTCCAGTTCAGAAAGGTCTAGTCTGTATATTGCATATAACTGACTTTCAAATTCATTGTTGCTTAGTCTATGTCTTTCATTTACTGCAATAATTCTACAGTTGTCCATCTGCTCAACCATTTCCTCACTTTGACCTCTGACACATTTGTCCCCAGTAAAACCCCTTACCTACCGTTCCTCATAATCTGGCCCCTATCTTCACTCCCTTTTGTCCAAGAGGCTTACGTTTGAGTTAATTTGGTGAACAACTAGTTTAGCCATCTACCACCAAATCTGGCTAAACAATATCATACACAGTTGGGCCTCACCCTCCTCTGTCAAAACTGTCAACATTTTTTTGGTTACTATAAAGATAACCCAGGTCCTTTTCCTATTTTCTCCTTCAACTTTCTCTCTTGTGCCTTCAACTACAAATATCAGAATCTGATGGACTTCTTTATCACTACCTGTGAGACCAGCTACTGAACTGCCTTTGGGATAGTAAAAACTGCTGATGCTGGAGTCAGAGATAACACAGTGTGGAGCTGGAGGAGCACAACAGGCCAGGCAGCATCAGGAAAGTTGACGTTTCGAGTCGGGACCCTTCTTCAGAAAATCTTCAGAAAATCATTTTCTGAAGAAGGGTCCTGGCCTGAAACGTCAATTTTCCTGCTCTTCTGATGCTGCCTGGCCTGTTGTTCTCCTCCAGCTCCACACTGTGTTATCGCTGAACTGCCATTGTTGGCTTTTCTATTTATCCAACCAGCCAAGTTTTCCTCAAGGGTCCTCCCTACCGCATCATGATATCTCAGCCTTCTTCAGTCTTCCATCCAGCATAACTTCTCAGTTAGGTCCAATACTATTGTAACCATGCACCCACTAAATTGCTAACCGTACACTTCCTTTTGAACTTTCATATGCTTACATAATAAATGGTTACCACTCTGTCAGCACTGGCCCCCTCTCTTTCAAATGGTGCTCGTCATTTCCCTCATCAACTAACCTAGACACCACCCTTATGACCTTACAAACAATCATCCCATCTCCAATTGCCCTTTCTTCTCTGAAAGTCTTGTTGCCATCTCTCAAATTGTGCCCAAAATCATCTGGAAGACACTATTCTGAAAAGCAAACTAATTAATCAATGCTCTTCGTGCCCACATTTGGAGATAGAAAGGTTAGGTTCTTTTTGTTCTCTCTATGCCTTTACAGTGCAATATGCTTTGTATATTCAGTGACACCTCTTTCCAATTAATTACACAAATCCTGCCTGTGCACCCATAATATATATTTAGTGACTGGGATAAATTATGATTTTGACTTGTTGATTTTCTTTCATTTTGTTCATTTCTCTGTAAGATTTATTAATCTTCCAGTACTGAGGAGGGGGCTACACATGAAACATTAACTCATCTTTTAGGAAGATTATTGACCCCAGCATATTTAGGCATATTTTCATCATGAAGGGGAGTCTCTCCATTGTGTTGATAATGGTGGAAGATCTGAAGCACCCATCCTCCCTCAACCACGCAAACCTGCATTTCCCATTTTCACACGGTCTAGACTGGGAGCACCCCTTAGTTCACACATGCCATTTTGCAGAAGCAGATAGCCTTGGAAATGGTCAATTGCTTACATCAAGTCATATTTTGTAGTCCCTGGTGTCTGCAGCCCAGAAGGTGGAGGTTGGACCAGTTAAGGCCAGAGATCTGCTTTCAGTACATTTCTTTTGTATAGCCTAGGATACCTATTTGGGTTTGTTAACTAAGAAGATGATGGTGCGTAGAAGGTACTTAGCCCCTTGCAACTGTCCAACTCGTCAAGTAGTGTCAAGGACTATCAAAAAGTGTCAAGAACTATCATAAAATAACAAGAACTGTCAAGGAGGGTCAACAAGTCTCAACCTGTCAAAAAGTATCAATTTGTCAAGACCTGTTAAGAAGTGTCAAGAATGTAAGCACCTGTCAAAATGTGTTTTTCTCAGTGAGGGTGCTCTTCCCAAGAGAGTGTAACCTGCAATTTGGAGCTTAAGTATCAGCACATTATATCTTTCTCCTGTTGAGTTAACGTAGCGGGCAGAAGTAGGTACAAAATTGGCATATGGAACAAGCAGGGCACGGAGAATGTATAGAGGGGCACAGGATGGCACATAGTGGTGAAGGTGGTGATGAGGGTGTGAGGGGTGAGTGTTGGAGAAATGTCTGATGTTTTATAATTTTATTTTAAACTTTTGAATCTAGTGCTGGATCCCTAAGGTAAGCTTTCCATCCAGACCCGCTTAAGAACCGACAGCCTGCTCAGCTATTCTCGGGAATCCTGGCCTTACTTCCAGTCCAGTCTGCATTCAACACACCCAAGAATAAAAATGGGGAATGTGGGCAGCCAATTTTAAAGGTCAGCTTCATGGTGCTGGGAGTTCTCCCATCTCTGCGCATATGACCTCGTAACAAATATCAGAACTTTCATCTCTATTTCAAATTGACAGTTCCTTCTTCTCACTCTGCCTCACCACCCTTTAATGGCTTTTAAACCATAAATGTGCGCTTAATCCACCAAAATAGAAACCAGCAAAATGTCATAAAATATTATTTAAAAGATCATGTTATCTTGCTCCAGTAAATCTATTCAGTCCTCAGCAGGCAATAAAACCAAGCCCCCTATGTCCCCACCCCCAACTCAAGTACATGCCTGCAGAACAATTCCTGTTAGCTCCTACCCCAATCTGACTCACATGCAGCTGCAGTTCCTTATGTGAAGAGTCCTGGGGATATCTGTCTTCATTCTGAATTCACTTTTAAATGGTGTAACAGTTTTATGGCCCTTAATGATCACCAATTATGTGTGCATTGCTAATCAAGGAGCACTTAATGACAAAACAGAAAAATTAACCTCTATTCAAACAGCAGAATGTGTAATTGCCTACGTTAATGTTTTGGCACATGGGGGTCAAGAAGGAAGCTGTTTAGTTCAGTAATATAAATAACATTTACAGGCTGTTACAGATACCTTATCCTTCCTTTGCTACAATAGAGTGGCCTCTGAACCTCTCCTTGACCTGTCACAGCCTGAGTGACCTTGCCTCTGCAACTGTAGTTCCTCACTCTGCCCCTACAAAAATCTGGTAGATGTAATATGCATTGTGCTTATGGGGGGGAATTGAAGTTTTAGTGCCCGAGATCTCTAGACGAAAAGTGACCGCAACTCAGTGCCTTTTCTTTAATACTGAAAGTAAATGTTGATTTCTGGCTGACATTTGTTCATAAGCCCCTTAGGTGTTGGCAGGACAAAATATTACATTTCAGTCATGCGCTCCTGCACTTTAAAAGAACAACACAACCCATTGTAGAAAGTAGTGAATTTCAAGTTTACTAACAGACGCAGTCCTCTGGTGGATGTTACAAAGTGTCTCGGTGTTATGGCAAGATCCAAATTGTGACCTTAGTTTTAATTGTTCAGGGAACTCTAAGGGTAAGAATGACATAATTAGGCCTGAACTAGTTTGATATTTGACCAGTGATGTAGAATTTCTCAAAGAATTTGACGACTTTAGTTTCTATTTGAAGCAAATGTGTATCATTGCTTTGAAATCTGTACTTGTCCTATAAATACAACTTTCTCTAAAAATTACTTAGCGGAGAAAGGGTCAGCAAATGATGCATTTTCCAACTGGACAGTAGTATAGTAAGAAGGAATACAAAGAATATGCCAGTTATAAAGAACCTCACTGGGTAAATGTACCACGTAGAGCGGAATTGAGCCAGATTGAGTAGGATTCTCCACTGTATGCTGAGCAATATGTTCTCAATTAAAATTGGCCTCAATCTCCTAGTCTAGGGAGAAGAAAAGGGGCCAGAATTGTTCTTATTGGTCAAAATCTTCTGCCGTTATGCAAGGAGCATGTGTCGGGACCATTTCAGGGTCCACAATCAGAACTTTGAAGCCTTGCAAAGACCGCAAAGGGGTGGGCAGCATCTCTGTCAGATGGAGAACACCTTCAGAAGAGGTTACAATTTAATTTTATAGACAGAGACCACAACTGCAAGGGGCAACCCCTCTACAGGATGTCCGCAGCTCTGCTGCTGGCCACTATACTTCTGTTAGAGTACAAGACTTAGAAGATCCCTAGCAGCTGCTGCTGGCAAGCCACTTCCAAGACCCTGCCAAACATGCCCCTGAGTCAGCTATCTGTCCAGCACCAGAAAGATCCCATCGCTAGAAGGCCCACAACTGGACACATAATGATACAGATTAGCCACACAGCAAGTTCTTTCAGATAAGGCCCACCTCCAGGATGATTGCACAGAAGTGGCAATTCATTTTGGCTGGGAAGATTCTGGTTTGTGTTTGTGTGTGTGTGTGTGTGTATGCCTATGCAGTGTTCCAAGTTTGCATGCATCTGTGAGTGGGTTTGTGTGTGTGAGTCTGCTTGTGTCTCTGCGTGTACATGTCAACGTAAATATCTGATTGTGCATGCATGTGAGTCTGCCTGTGAGTGTGTATGGGTGTGTATGCCTGTCACTGTGTTTGTCTGTGTGTGTGCCTGTGCATCTGAAAAGTCCTGTTTCTGCAAACCTTTTTATTCGTAGATTGTTGATTTACTAGCTCCATCTTCACTGGATAATGTTGCAGGGAAAATTTGGTTGCACCTATTCGATAATTATAGCAGCTGTGAGTCAGCCCACTGTGTGGGGTAAAGCAGAACAGTATGATGATAACTTAGGACAGCCAGATTACACTGTTACCATAGCGACAGTGAACACCAAACTTGTACCGCTCAGGAAAGCAGAACATTGCGGCAAAAATAAAATGGAAATGTTCCACGCTGTCAAAATAATGCTGCTTGGGAAATGGTTTAGAAAGATTGACCTGGTACATCCAGCATCAGCATTGCGAATGTTCTACCAAATATACAGCTGATTATCAGCAACACACTCTCTGTTAAAGCAAACCTGAGGACCTTTAACAGAGTGATAAACATCATGTGTGCTTCCAGAATTTTCTGGAAATTCAGCGTAGCAATATCTTCCCAATAGAACTGTGGCCATTTTTCCAAGGAAACTTGCACCTAACCGGTTTACACAAGTTTTAATGTTAAAATTTGGCATGGGTGAATTTTCACTTTTTTTTTGCTTTGCTTCCAGCCTACATCCACTGAAACCCTAAGCTGTCCATGTCTAAGGTCCCACCCGTAAGCAAAATGCCAATTTCCTGAATTTACGTACACTGTGTAGATCTACAGTTCAAGATTTAGGTTCAGAACAGCCCACAATCACTTGATCTTAGCATTTGCAATGATTTTCTTACTACAAACCAGCACCATACCAAATCAAAGTATCGGCTCATCCAAACTTATTTGGACCCTGCATTCCACAAACATTCAGAAGGATGAAGCAGATGGATTCATTTTCTCCATGGGTATTCCCCCATTCAACATAATAATGGAAGAAGGGCTGCAGAAGCAGAGGCTCTGAGAATGAGACAAACATGGGAGAAGAGTGCAGCTTGATGTATTTCCCATATGGAGCTCTGCAGGAAATTTCAACACAAGTTCCCATCAGCAAGATTGACAGGGAACCTGGTGTGAATTTCAGGGTAATTGCAATCCAGGAGATTCCAGGGTTGTGATTTTCTTGATGAAGGTATATCGTTACTTCCTGCTTTCAATTATCAAGCTAGTTTTAAGCCCCCAGAGCTGTAAGTACATACATGGCACTCTTTTCTTAAACCATTGTAATTTCCCTCATCATGGACTCCACTGTACTTATTTAATCTCTGAGGAAATGCTCTCCAAAGTTCTTCCTGAGTCCCCATGGATAATCAAGCATAATTCTGCAAAATCTATCAACATTGCACCTCCATTATTCATTGTGCCTTTTTCAGTTGGGGTTTCTTGAAAATTACTAAGAGTCATTGTACTTTACTGAGTATTTGATTCCCCTCTCATTCATACATATATTGCATACTCTCCCTTTGATAACTTCATACATATATTTGGTACTTATTTTAATATGCTTCTCTGATGATGCAGCCAATGAAGGAACATTTTACTATTTAACATGAAACATTTTTAGTTTTCATTCTGGGCTGAGTTTGTTGATTAGATGCGCACTATCCGCCCACTGTCAAACAGCCTCATTGTCTACCCTCACGCATGGGCAGCAGTCACTTGTACAAGGTACCAAAAGCTGATCAGCACCAAAGGATCCCTATACCAGGAATCAGCAATACCAGAAGGGGAGGTGAAAAGAAAAGGGATAGAGAACACCAGAAGAAAAGTTGCTTTAATAGAGGCTTTGAAATTAAAATTTCATAATCTTTGCATGTGGGCCTTTCTATTTTCATCTCTGGGATATTGTCGTATATATGCAATTATGAACAGCCTTTGTACTGTTTCTGACACATGAACTCTGCCCTTGGTGCATAAGATATGATGTTGTTACCCTGGGACATTTCCTAATTCAAAATTTCCATTAAAGGTACTTCTTTGTTGTTTCCTATCACTTTACTATTGTCTTCCCCTGCTGAAAGCGCTGACAACATGTAAAGGCTGATTGTCGTATGATGCAAAAAGTTACTGTAATGGGTCAAATTCCACCAATCAGGGAGTGGCCTTTTTCAGGTCTTCAGATCCAAGAAGGATTTCAGCTTGAAGTTGAAGGATACAGCTTGCTGTGCCTTTTGAGATAGCGATTTCACAGAACTGAGCAAAAGAAGTCTCCATAATGTTTCAACCTGTAAACTGTGTTAGACAGCCCAACACCAGGGTAGTATTTAAAGGGAGATGTTTGAAAGAAAAATAACTCACCGTGCCCAGTGAAGGAACACAGCTAAAGTCTCACACAGATAATTGAAAGCCAATCTATCTTGCATCCCCATCTATGTAACGTAAAACTGCAGACCATCCAACTAACCATATTCAAAATCATAACTCTGCTCAGATTGAAGCACCAAACCATGGGTCTTCATTGTTCATTTTATTCAGCAGCGATAACTCTGAAAAAAGCATAATGTTTGATGGAACATTATTGGTGTTAATATGAAAATGGTCAGGATTTTACAAGAAATGCTAAAACAAACTTGTAGCTTTAAGAACACTTAAATATTGGACATTTCTGTGCTGTACAAAATTTTTATATTATTAAAAAAAGTGGAATGCAGGGAAGATTGGCTGTTTTAATTTCATTTTTTTTCAAGTTTGTTTTTAGTTTTGTGAAATCAGCATGGGTTTGTTTGGCTGGAACATGCAGACTCATCAAATTAACAATCAAAATTACAAATTTTCTGCAGTTCACATTTAAGCTCTCGCCAGTTACAGCTTTTAATTGTAAACACATCTTCCCCTCACTCCCCCGTTTGCATTTCTCAGGGATCGTTCCCTCCGGGACACCCTAGTCCATTCTGCGACCGCCAACACCACAGCCCCTTCCCAAAACACCTTCCTATGTAACCGCAGAAGGTGCAACATCTGCCCTTTCACCTCCTCCCTGCTCACCATCCAAGGGTCTAAACAGTCTTTCCAAGTGAAGCAGCATCTTGTGTTTGTATTTACTGCACCCAATGTGGCCTACTTAACATTGGACAAACCAAATGCAGACAGGTGACTGCATTGCAGAGCACCTTCGAGTAGCTGGTCACTTGAACGCAGTCTCTCGCTTGTATGACCACTTGTCTGTCCTCGGACAGCGAGTGCTCCAGAGAATCACAGTGCAAACTGGAGGATCATCATCTCATCTTCAAACAAGGCAGTTTACAACCTTCTGGGTTCAATATTGAGTTCAACACCTTCAAATTGTGAACCTATTCCTTCCCTTTCTTTTAGCTTTGCTTGTTACATTCTCTGTCACCATCTCTACCCTCCTTCCACCCCAGTGAGACTGTCTGTTCTTTCCAGTTAGACGCACCATTGTTCATCCTGATCACTTAATCTGAGCTATCAACATTTTATCTCCCCCAGCACTCTACACCCACCACCCACAATAGCATAAATGCTGCCCCCTCCACCCTTCATGTCAGGTCTGATGAAGGGTCATCTAGATTCGAAATGTTAGCTTGCTTTCTCTCCATGGATGCCTCCTGACTTGCTGTGAACTTCAGCATCTTTTGTTTTCAGTACAGCTTTTAATTGGATGGTCCAGTGATAAATGTGACTCATTTCCTAAAGCAAGGCCAGCAAAACTCTCCTCAGTTTCATTTGCATGGGGATTTTGTATTTTTTTTTCGAACATTTAAAACAAAAATTATTATTTTCTTCAGTTGAACCGAATATTCTAAGTCCAATGTCACGCTAAGGATGGAATCAAATATATTATTCTATTCAATATGACTTGTACAATCAGAGCTTGTAGTACCCAATATTTTGACCAGATACAAAAAAGATTAAAATGAAACTATGGTGATCATACCTTTTCACACATGGTTAAATAAAATCAAAACCTTATATTGCCAATTGCACTGCAGAAGTGCAGGAATATTATTGTGAATGCTGCATAGTGTTGCATTTTATTTAAAGTTGTGCTTTGAACATTTAACAAAAGAAATTGTTTTTCAAAGAATAGTATTACTCATGGATATGTGAACATCAATTTCTGGTCACATGATCAGTTCTCTATTCGCAAAAGCAGGACGAATCCAACTCGGCCAATTAAAGACCCATCAGTCTACTCTCCATTAACAGTAAAATGCTCACTGACAATTGCACAAAGTTCAGTACCGTTCACAACTCCTCAGATACTAAAGCACTCCACGTCCAAATGCAACAAGTCCTGGACAATGTCCAGGCTTGAGCTGACAAGTGGCAAATAACACTCACACCGTGCAATAACCAGCCAATGACCAAGAGAGAATCTAACCATTATACCTTGACACAATAGCATTATCATCACTGCATCTCCCACAATCAACATACTAGGGGTTACCATTGATCAGAAGCTGAATTAGACTAGCCATCTAAACACAATGCTACAAGAGCAGATCAGAGGCTAGGAATACTGAAGCAAGTAACTCAATTCCTGACTTCACAATGTTTGTCCCCCATTTTGCAAGGCACAAGTCAGGAGTACGAAGGAATACTCCCCACTTGTCAGGATAAGTGCAGCTCAAAAAACACTCAGGAAGCTTGATACCAGCCAGGACAAAGCAGCCTGTTTGATTTACCCTAATTCACAAACATCCACTCCCTCCACCTCTGATACTTAGTAGCAGCAGTGTTTAGTATCTACAAGATGCACTGCAAAAATTCAGCAAGGCTCCTTAGACAGTGCCTTCCAAACCTCCAATCACTACCATCTAGAGGGGCCAGAGCAGCAGATACATGGGGACATCACCACTTTCAAGTTGCTCTCCAAGATATTCACCATCCAGACTTGGAAATATATCACCATTCCTTTAGTGTCATTAGGTCAAAATCCTAGAACTCCCTGCCTAATGGCCTTGTGGGTGTTCCCATATGGACTACAGCAGTTCAAGAAGGGAGCTCACCACCATATTCTCAAGGACAACTCAGGACAAGCAATATATGATGGTCTAGTCAGTAACATTCATGTCCCATGATTTTTTTGTTTTAATCCTTCAAATATTTTCTCATGCAAATTCCTTCTACTTTTCCCTTTCCATTCCATTCTCATGTTCAAACTGTGGAAAAAACAAACCTTATTGGCATAAAATGAACATGTGGCCTGGCAGCTTCTTGAAATAGTATTGATTTTCCATTGACAAGTAGAGCAGTGCTGTTTGTTGGACCTTCCTTTACATAAATTGGTTAGAACAGTTCTTACAACAGTAACTACATTTCAGTTAATTGACTGCAAAATCCTTTGGGACTGCTGAGATTAGGAGAAGTGTAATAAAATGCAAGCTATTCTTTTCTTTGTTTAGCAAACTGAGTAAAGTCTCAGACCCTTGCTCTGAAATAAATTAAAGGTTGTGACTGGAAATTGAAGTGAGGATTGCAATTCTATGGTGTAAAAGTAGAAAGTATGGCAAATTTACATACATTAAAAAATGCTTTAACCCTAAGTGGTAAAGAAAGATTAACCTGTATGTGTAGAACATCTTTCACATCCTCAGGATATTCCAAAGTACTTCACAGTCAATTTAATACTTTTAAAGTATAACCATTGTTATGTAATAGGAAAAAGCAGCAGATCCCATAAGTAATATTGAAATGCATGGCCAGTTAATGAGTTTTGGTGGTGTTGGTTGAGGGATGAATTGTAGGTAGAATACGGGAACTCCTTTGCCCTTCTTTGAATAGCTCAAAAGGACATTTTCACTCAAACATAGTAATATGGCATTGAAGTGTCAATTAAAATTACGTGTTCAGGCTCTGGGGTGAGACGTAAATCCACAATCATGAGTATATCACCAGTGGGACCACACTGTCATTGACATCACATTACCCAGATTATAGGAAGAAGAAAAATTGTGGAGCCCCCTGGTGGCACAAGCTCCATTGCTCAAATCAACAATATGTATACAAGTGTTTGCAATTAAAATATTTTTATTTAACACAGCATTGTTTTTTCTCATATAATCTCCCATTGTTGCCTGTGTTAACATTTGCAAATTGTACAGCATCTGGTTCCACAACACCCAAACTTTTGTTTGAGATATTTGAAAATACATTCCAGCTCACTACTCATTAGTAAGTATAGGGGAGAAGGTGTCAAATTCATACAAATATCAAAATAGTTAAATGGATCAATTTTAAAGGAATTAAAATGTTCGCAAAGTATGTTTTAAATATGATAGTGCTTTTTATTTTGTTACTGCTAACTGCGACTTTGATTATCAGTATAAATATAGTATTTATTTCTGCCATGATTTATGTTTCATGTAATAATAGAATGTTGTACCAACTATTAAAGATAAGATATGTGCATGTGGTATGTGAATGCAATAGAGCAGAGCACCTGATTAATAGGTATAGTCTTTTAGGATCATCGACTGACAGAAGATGCTTTTAGATATAGGATGTGTATAGGATAGAATTGTGCCTAATGGATGACAGGAATAAATTTGATTTAAACCATCTGTGTTTCCCTTGGGTTTTGAGTTTTAACCCATTTTGAGTTCTATTTTCAGCTGTTGCTGACAGTGCATTAAAATGTGTTATTAAATGCAGCATCTTTAATATGGCAATAAGTCTTTTTCATGTTGCACTGTTGCAGTTTTGGATGCGTTTTTAATGTAGCACCACAAACAGAACCAAACACATTTTTACCACTCCCTCAGCTCCCTTTACCACTTCTGGAGTTTGGATCTGCTTCAATATGTTATATTTTATTCCTTTGATTTATATTCCCTTAATAAGCTTAATATACAGCTTTCCTAGTGGCTGAGTGGCAAAATGCATCACTTGATGTGGTACTGAGTCTTAAAGACCAGGAAGTTTTAACCTTGGTTAGTGCTGAGATGACTCATTTTAATAAAACTGGCAATGATACATGCGTTATTGTTAGCCTTGGTCATGAACCAGGAGGAATGCTCAGAGTTATGTTTCCAAATCCCTATCCATTGCATACGACATGGAAAAGATCAAGCTTGATTGAGTATCTCTCACATTAGAGTCGGCTGACCATCATTTTCTCAGCTCTTGTATGAAGAGTCATCACTCGAGTGCAATTCCAAAGGGCAAAAGGCGCCAATGGAACTGAACCTTAGAAGAAGGCCTAACTTTCAACAGAAGAGTGAAAGTAATTGGAACATTTGAAAATTGAAAAAAAATTTCAGGAAAAGAAAATCTGTCTTGGTGAAACTATAATTAGCCATGCAATTTGGGGCACGTTATATAGCAGGGACCTCACCTAATAATATGAAAATGGTAAGTATGCTACTTAGTACAGTTTTGATGATGAAGAATGACCAAAAAACAGCTGATGCAAGACTTGTTCAGCACATGAGGCCATGTAGAAAATGGTTCAGTGAGAATTGATTGGCGGTTCTGTTGAAAGACTTGATGAGACCTGGTATGAGATCGAGTGATACAGATTCAATGAGGATTGATACAAGATCGGGTGATGTAGATTCAACGAGGATTGATGTGAGCTTGCAGATGCAGTGAGGATTGATGTGAGATTGGATGATGGAGACTAAGTGATATGAGGTAAGGTGAGACAGGACTCAGGGGGTACTGACACAGTTTACTGTGAGATATTAAAGTTCACCTTGCAATTTTGAAATTAATGAGGGTCTGGTACATATTGTAAACTCTTCTTGTTTGCAATTGTTGTTGGATTTCAACATTTAAACTTTCAAACCGTACTTTTCTCTTCTGGTTAAAAGCACAAAATTCAATGTGCTGCAATAATGTTCACCATCTGCAGACAGTCCTTTTGCACCAAATGTTGGAGTTTTCACCATAGAACCCCTACAGTGTGGAAACAAGCCATTCAGCCCAATGGGTCCACATTGACCAAGCCTCCAAAGAGCATCCACCCAGACCCATTCCCCTACCCTATCCCTACATTTCTCATGGCTAACTCACCGAACCTTCACACCTTCAGGAGGAAACCAGAGCACCCAGCGGAAACCCATGCAGACATGGGGACAACGTACAAATTCCACACAGACTGTCACCCAAGGATGGAGTTGAACCCAAGTCCCTGGTGCTGTGAGGTAGCATTACTAACCACTGAGCCACTGTGCCACCATAAACTTATTTCCAATATGTGAGCAACCTTGGCAATTCCTGTATTTGATTGCAAAGCGTTCAGTTCTATTTCTAGCAGACAATTGGCAAGTAACGTGAATACCACTCATATGTCATGCAATAGTTATCTCCAACAAGAGAATATCTAGTTAACGCCCCTTGACATTCAATGGTATTTGCATCATAAACTCTCAGACCATCTACATAATGAGTGATTTAACATTGTAGATCAGAAGCTGGGTAACCTGCAGCCAACGGCACATCTTCTCATTTCCCCAAAGCCTTTCCACCATCTACAAAGCAAAGTCCGCAGTATGATGGAATGTTCTACCCACCTGGATGACTGGAACTCCAGCAATATGAAAGAAAATCAGATTACCCAGGGTAAAGAAGCATCTCTGAATGGCACCCCTTCATTAATAATGAAAAGTGTCTGCGAATGAGTGTGTTATTTACAAGATGTATGGCAGCAATTCATCTAAGCTTCTTCTAAAGTCCCTCCCAAACCACTTTGAAAAATAACAACAGCAGATGCACAGAAAAACTGCCACCTCCAAATTCTCCTTCAAATTACACAAACCGTTATGGAAACATATCACTGTCCATTCGTCAAAACTGGATCAAAATCTCAGACCACACTACCTAATATCATTGTGGGAGTACATTCACCACAATAAGCAGATGTTCTCAAATGTGGCTCACCATCAACTTTCCAAGGGCAGTTAAGGATGTGCAAGAATAGTGACTCTGGCAATAACAGCCAGGTGCTGTGAAAGAATAAAAACATATTATCCATTCCTAGCTGACCTGAGAATTCGTTGGTGGTGGCCTGCCTTAATGAACTGTAACTTTACTCTGACAGTGAGAGTTGACCAGCAACATTTATGTGAGACTGGAGTCATGCCAGCTGGGCTCAGCCAAGTCCACACAAGCCCTTCCTGCTCTGTGGGCCTTAATCTAGGTTTCTTGCCTAGTATGTGAATAATAGATTGGCCCAGACACATCTTCCATTCCCCCACCAAATCAATCAACCGAATTACACTGATGAACTGATGAAACAAATCAAAGTACAGTTTTGTTTTGATGAGGTAACTTGACATCGAACTGACTGGATAAGAAGCAGGAACAACCAAACCCATTCAGTTCATTCCTATTCCTCTCCACCCTATCTATGGTACCATTCCAAACTTCCAAGCAAGAAACAAGCGCAAAAATATAGCTGGTCATGAGTACCACAAAAACAACTTTTCCTTCCTAAAGTTGCATATGTAGTCTTGCAACTAGTGAAAAATGACCCACTATTCAGTGTAGTGTGAGTCCAAATTGTTTATGAGGATAGCAGAATTAAGCTCATTGTTGTGGTCAGTTATTGGGATTCTCAGGACCTCCAGATATACTTGATCAGGATATTTATATATAAAACACTGTAGGGTACTCTTATAAACCTTTGTACAAGTTGCTCCTAATCCAAGTGCAACAAGTTGTCTTAATTACCTCTGTTGAAGCCTATTTACATGAGTAGTTATTTATTTCATTAACTTTTTTAAATGTGATCTAACAGCTTTGCAGGAAAAAGTTGACACTGGAAATTATGTCAAAGTTTAACACTCAGTTTCCCTTCATACCAAAATAATCACGGTCCACTAAAACCCTAATACGTACATGCTCGCTGTCCAATAGTATCTAAGTTTATTACCCTATTCTTTCAATTAGAATCTGAGAAGGCTAAAGGCTTTCATATTTGTGTTGTTAAGAAGTTACAGTACAACAGATTTCCTGGTAAATTTGCTTTATTTCAGACCTGGACTTCAGCGTTACTAAGCTTAATGTTTTCTTTCAATGTGAGTCAAAACTGCTTACTAAATGAATCAATCCCAGGACATCAATTGTATTGAACTGATTGTCACAGAAATGCTGCACACCTTGTGATTCTAACAGCATCTGTACCAACTTTGCATGACAGCTGATCTAATCTATTCAGCCTGTGTGAATGGATCTATTGGCTCAGTAATCAATGGAGTGTTCGATCTTGGCTGTGTTTAGAATCAAACTTGAGGAATTCCAGTTAATTAGTCCAACTGATTAATTTGTGCTGCTTAGCTTCAATGCTAAGAAATGTAAAGAAACTATAACAGAGAAAATTTTCTAGACAGCATTTTAAAAAATGGTCAGTCCTGTTCCAACTTTCGCCATAAATGCAACTAAAGCAACTTCAAGTAAAGATTCGACAGCCTGCAGTGAGATTAGACAACAGTGTCATGTTAAACTCTGTATGCTGTCTATTTTCATGTTTTCACGCAAGGAAGTCATAAACTAAACCACAATGATCATGTTTATTGCATCATTCCAAAAGCCCACAAACATCCTCCGTGAGTCTGACATGGTAGGAATGACATTATATCTCAAATCCCATTCAGTATTCTTAATGAAAGATTTAATTTAGGTGGGCAGTTGGCACAGTGTGTATTGGCACAATCGTGGGCTGCATTACAGACTGAGAGTATACATATTCTTTCCCCTAATTCCACATATGGTAAACTCCCATCCTCAGCTGGTACATCTGGGAAGGCATCAAATGAGATATTTTCCCACAGGGGAGGGAGGAAAAGTTAGGAAAATGAATCATTCCACAACAACCTGAGGCTTGTCTTAATAACATGATTGAGACCTGTGGGCAAGTTGCCCACCTGCTCTCTCATTTAAAGAAAATTGAGCTGCATGGGAGAGTCAAGAGGTTCAGGAGGGGTGGTCAGATAACTTCAAATATAGCTGAGAAAATGACTCAAGAATGAACAGTCAATGAACAATTTCATTGCCCCAGGCACTGTAATTTTATAAATACAATCTTTCTAATAACAAGGGTGATAAGTAAATGAGAAATCTGAAAATTACATCAGTGGGAAGTAAAAATACTCCCCGCCTCCTCTCAAAAACATTCCGAACTCACCACTCAGGGCGATGCTAACTCTTTGCAGTCACAGAATAACACAAATAATAGCCCCAAGACTCATTATACAGATTGTGCTATTGTTAACGTTCCTTTCCAACTTTTTTTTCATCTCCTGATAGCAACTGTTGAAGAGCTATTTCATGGTGCCAGTAAACCTGCAGTGTCTCAGCTAAACATGCCTTCTTCAGGACCAACAAATCATTTGTTTCTGGGGATAGCACAATCTAGCATCACTGGGTAAGTGAACTCTTCCCCTTCTGACCCAGAGGCCATGACACACATTATTTTAACATAAGATTCTCTGCTTTTAAACGTAAATTTAAATCAGATAGCCCAAGATGCTCATTCACCAAAGATTGCCAAGACACAGGATAAACACTCAGGTTAATTCCAGCTTCTTTAAGAGCTTTCAGGCAATGTATGTCTATACGCAAAATACAGCTCTCACTGTTGATGAACTTGGTGGACAGGGCATCTAATTAGCAATGTGGCATGGTTCCTGTAACCCACTGCCTTCTCATCTCCACCAGAATTAGGTTCTGGGTATGAAGATCCTCACTGCCAATTGCAGCCCTTACATTGTCAATTAAGGACCCCTTAAGGACTTATCCCATCAACCAATGGGATTAACCTAGCTGCAAGCAGCCTTTCACCATATGGGATTCACAACAAGTCAAACTATGTAGGGCCTCTCTTAACTATGAGTGGGTGGGGGCTTGCTCCATCAAAGAAGAGCCAAGGTCTTTTTCCCAGGGTAGGGGTGTCAAAGCTAGAGGGCATAGGTTTAAGCTGAGTGGGAAAAGATTTAAAAGGGGCCTGAGGGATGGCTTTTTCACACAGAAGATGGTGCATATATGGAACAAGCTGCCATAGAAGGTGGTGGAGGTGAGTAAAATTACAACATTTAAACGGCATCTGGATAGGTACATGAATAGGAAGGGTTTAGAGCAATAGGCACCAAATACTTGCAAATGGGTCAAGGTCAGATTGGCATGTCTGGTCAGTGTGGACATATTGGACAGAAGGATCTGTTTCAATGCTGTACAACTCTATGGCTTTATGGCAATCAGTGCCTGCTCAAGGGACTGGACATCAGAAAAGGAGGGGCACTCCCACTCTTGCTTCGTATTATTCTACCCCCACTCTCCACATTACCTATCTGTAGCTTGGGTTCTCCATGGGGGTTATGGTTTCAGTGGCAGCCATGGCTTCCTCATTGTTGATGCTGAGCACAAGATCTACAGGCTCCTGATTAACTGCAGCCACCTCTCACTAAGTGGGACTTTCACCGTGGGGGTCTTGATTCTGACAGAAAGTCCACCAGCAGCTCACCACTGCTTGATGGGTGTGTATTTTGGCAGAACCTCCAGAAGAGGAGTTGCAGCTCTCCAGCCAGTGAATGAGACCACCAATATCTCAATGTGATGTCACCCAGGGTCTCGCTAAACATGGGACATACATCCTTTGCATTATTGGAGCATCTACTACATCTGAATTGAAGCTTCTTTCATATTATAGACTAAGTCTTGAGAGACAAACTAAGTCGTCTCTTCTAGCTGTATTTATCCTGGTGGTGTACATTCTCAGGCTTCCTCCATTAAAGTTTCAGCATTCTACACATGCGTGAACTGGCCATGACATTTTGGCCAGAGACTGCTCATGGTGTTGTGATGTCAACAAAGTGACAATGGTGACTAGCATCAGTTACAAAGTCAGCAATGTCTTTTTGATGTCGTCAGAAAGAGTCACAAGCTGCAGTCAGGAAGATGCCATTAAAAATTGAACCTTCTAGTTATCATTCTTTAAAAAATCAAGAAGAATTCTTATTGGCGACATAATACTCAGAACACAAGGGTCAGCTGACTAATGCTAAGTTTTTTTTAAAAAAGCAGCTTTTAAAAAAAAATTATTCTGGACCAACTGCCCCACTCAAATCAAGGCAAATGAAAATCAGGCAGTTTCCAGATGCGCAATGAAGTTGCAATGCCAGTTTCAAGCCTGGGCAGTAAACTGAAATTCAATCCCACCGAAAAGAGTACTAAAGAGCATTAAACACACATTATAAATCACAATGAAACAAAGCATCGTGTCACTTGTGTGTCACATCATCGTGGTGAAAATAACACACAGTTCTCTGTCTCCTCCTTTCCTCAAACAATAAAGCTTGTCAAACACTTTATTTGTGCAGACAGTGCCCCTTTAATATGTTAATAAGAGGCAGACCCAGTTCTTCCTAGCTAATTAATAACATTTATTGTGACCCATATCAATAATGCCTCATTTTATACTGGACTATTTTAGGGTAATGAAGTGTGGCAATTCCTATTTGTACTGGAAGTGTTAGGCGGTTGCAGTTTTTTTAGTCTGAATTATATTTGAAAATAACAATTATAAAAAGTATCAGTTAGGCCTAAATCATCCAGCATTACATAAGGCATTTCATTTATAAACCATATGGATATTTGAAGTCAAATTCCTCAAATTTCAATGGATTTAAATTTTGCTACAAGCCATGGCTTCTGATCCCTAAATTACAATGTAAAACATTGTCAGTTAAAATCTGTATGGAACAAAGGATACCAGCGTACACTAATATTATCAAAGGGGATGTCAAGTAAAATCTTGAAGGCAGTTCTTCTTTGAACAGTGCACAGCTGCACATGTTTGTTATCTTTGGTGTGAAATTTGGATTGACAACAATTAATGCTTCCCATCCACAGCTTCCCACTGGCCGTGGAGGGAAGCTCTGTTTCTTCCTACATGCATCTGAGTAGGCCTTAGGCCTTACTGTCAGTCATTATCTGTGTGGCGGAAGAATGGCAGCAGCAGCTGACAAACTCACTGGTGCCTCCTGAGAGGCCTGCATGATAAAGCGTTCTGCTTTGTGCTGTAATCAGCTTGCTATACATGCATTACTTCCTAATGAGAGCCGTGTTTAAACAAGTGTATAGAACACATCTGTCCGGGCCCTGGGATTCAAACTTGTGTGACCAATTCAGCATCTGAAAGTTAAATTAATGGTAAAGAGTTTAATTGTGAGTAAACAATGCCACATTAAGGACCAGTACACAGTGGTGGGTAATGAAAGACTAACTATTCAATCACAGATGTGACTGTCCCTGCTTTTTCATTAATGATCATCCCCAGGCTGTTCCTTATGACTAGTTAAAAGGCAGCATGATTCATTTTTAAATGAAGGTCTGTTCTTTCTCCCCCCAGCTCCTTGCCACAGTCCATATCACTGTAAATACAATTTAACTTCTTTTGCAAACCCCAATCAAACCTGGTAAAAATTATTACAGCTTATTTGTGCAAGGGTACATTTAATTTCAATAAAACTTGCTCATACATTCCCACACAAATGTAACAGCGTGTACCTACCTGTAATGATTAGAATCTTGATTAGCAAATATAGTCAAATGAGTCAGCCTAGGACAATTTGGCAGCTTCTCTTTGACACTTCTGTCTCTTTGTTATATTAACGTATTACAAATTCGGACACTGCAGAAAAAATGCCTGAATTTGAAAATTACAAAAATATGATATTTTAAAGACCAAACAAATTCAACATGTCAGTGCATACAGGGTGAAAGATAAAGCTCATTAGCTGACACACTACAAATATTGGTCATGACGTTAACGGATGACAATTCTCTTTCCATGTTTACCAAACCGATAAGCATTTAACTCCAGAATGACAAACGCTTTATAACTGGAGCTAACTGCCCAGGATATTTCATTTTCTTTTCAATGTAAATGAGAAAAGTTGCCCAGATTCTCAGTTGCCTGCCTTAATACCTTTATTACCACGAGTATAAACTGCTAGACGTGGAGAACATATTGCTCTTGAATGAGTTGCAATGTATTCAGTACCCAGAGGGTTAACTCAAAAGAATTGATTGGCTTGGAAACCACAAAGATCTGACTTTGGCTGGAGGCAGAAAAAAATCAACTGTGCAGACTTGATAGCTGTGACAACTTTATTAAACTCCAGGTTTACCCATAAGGTTTATTATTTTAATCTTAAACTGCATCTTTCATTTTTATCTTGCTGATCTTCCCATTATCTATAACCTTTTTCCCTATATTTTGGACAGAGAAGTGTTTAACGCTTTCTCTAATTACATTCTCAAACTCTTTAATATTACTGGTCCTGTAAAACAAACAATTGATCCACATTTACACATGTAGCCATGTTACTAACACAATTTGCCAATTTGCCAAAGGCAAAAAATATCTAAGCTTCTTTTATTTGCCTTGTTGCAGTGTGGTGTCAGCCCTGGTGACTGCAGTCAATACAAGGCCGGGTGGCATTCTTTCATCTGTTTATATAAAAAAATCACGTCCAGTGGCAGCAGTGGATTTGACTTGTTAGTCACCAGCTGTAATGTAACTGTCTTGCAGATTCAGAAGTAAATAAAGACTTACTTAGTGTCAGGAATATCCACATTTGACTGTGAGTAAAGAAACAAAAGCGACTGAAAGGACAGTGTAAGTAACAGCTCTGTGCAAACTGAAATGATTGCAGGCTCTGTCTAGGTCTGACATTGCATTTAGAAGTCTAGAGTCACACAACAAAAGGTGTTAATTGGTTTATGGTGACTCCATGCTGCTAGGTTGCTCAATCTGATTATTTCCCCATAATGAAAAGGTGTCTTTGGTTTGACCAATTAGCTTTTCATGGTGATTTTATTTTTGTATGGGGGTAGGTGATGGGGGTAGGAAATTGTCATGGGAGACTTCCTGGTTAATTGTCATTAAAAGCAAGCTGATGGGCCAGATGTACTGATGTGGCTATATTAATATGTTTCTTTTTTTAGATAGTATTGCTGCTCTAGGCACAAATTTGAGCATGATTCTAATTTTAATAAATGGCTTGAGATGTTTTCCAGCAATCTTACATTAATTAAAGCCAGTGCAATGACTTCTTTCTAAATTTTTCCCTCAAAATTGGCTCTATAATGCCTGTAGTTTCAGTGGTATGGATGCCATTTTGGCAATAAAATTGCAAGAGCGCCAAGTGTGCACATTTCTGGTGGGGTCTGCAACAAATGCCATCCTGGTGGTAGTCTTAACAGAGACATTAATAACATGAACCTTAAGTCGGCAGATTTTCACAACAATAAGCATGTAACATTTATTTAATGCCAGCACATTTTGAACCTCACCTCCCCAACAAATGCACTCCTGCTTCTCACGGTCCCATACCAGCTCACTGCCAACCCATCTCTCCCTCACCCATTTCCAGGTTCCCTTACCTGGCCCCATGCCAACCCAGTATCAATTCATGGATCTTGGCTGACAGCTCAGACCCATGAAGAATGGTATGAGTAGAGGTTATGAATACAGCAGTATTGAACTTAGGTATCTGAAAGGAGAAAGGTATAAAGATGGGGTGGTGGAGAGGAAAGTCCGGGGGTGCAAAATAAAATCAAGAGATGCGTATCTACACCACCTGCAACTTACATCATCAGAAAAGATTGTGGGTAAGAGGAAATAGGATGTGAGAAGACAGATTATGGTTTGAGCCTTGCCGTTGACCATGGGTCTCAGTTGTGACAGATCCAATCATGGTGAGTACCACCTTCTCCATGGCATAAGGATTTTCAGTCATGCACATTCCCACCAGTTAGGCCTTGTTCCCTGTGTGTATGGGTCACCCCATCCTGCAAGAGAGAGGGGTGTGTGTCAATTAGTGTATTACAATACATTTGATTGCTGCAACTGTCGCAGTTAAATAGCTGGCAATGTGTACAATATTGAGTTGTGAGTGTGAGGCTTGCGGGGGTGAGCTGAGGCTATGGGTGTTAGTATAAATCATGCTTGATAAAAGCTGTTGGAAGTAGGTACAGCAAATTGAACAGTGTGTGGCTAGTAGTTGAACTATAAGAAAATGGCAAGTGAAGATGTATCCGGGTTCAGAGCAAGTCACTGGCATTGACTGCTGGAGTGTCTGTCTGGATGGGCTCCTGGGCCCTGTAGTTGGAGAACCTCTATTTTCCTGTTCAACTCCTGCACCAAGGTCTCCATTGACCTGATGGAAAACCTCGGGCACACTTCCTGGCCTGTTATGCCATTAAGTACTCTTCCTTACTCACTTTCAGCACTTACTGAGCCATAACCTTCTTTAAAAGACATATGGAGATAGTAAGAACTGCCAATGCTGGTGTCAGAGACAACACAGTGTGGAGCTGGTGGGACACAGCAGGCTAGGCAGCATCAGAGGAGCAACGTCAATGACCGTAACATCCCCCGTCCAGTGATCAAAAATGCCCTCAACCTCTTGTATTTCCTGCACTTCTGCCCTCACACCCCCTCACCCAACTAAAATAAAGATAGAATCCCCCTGATCCTCACATACTGATGGACAAAGACGAGAGTGGCCCTAAAGGAAGAGTGCTGAATTGGGGGAAGGCTAACTATAGCAAAATTCAGCAGGAGCTGGGGAATGTGGATAGGGAGCAGCTGTTTGAGGGTAAATCCACATTTGATATGTGGGAGGCTTTTAAAGAGAGGTTGATTAGAGTGCAGGACAGACATGTCCCTATGAAAATGAGGAATAGAAAGGGCAATATTAGGGAACCATGGATGACAGGTGAAATTGTGAGACTAGCAAAGAGGAAAAAGGAAGCATACATAAGGCCTAGGCGACTGAAAACAGACCAAGCTTTGGAAGAATATCGGGAAAGTAGGACCAATCTGAAAAGAGGTATTAAGAGGGCTAAAAGGGGTCACTAAATATCTTTAGCAAACAGAGTCAAGGAAAATCCAAAAGCTTTTCATTCATACATAAGGAGCAAGAGGGTAACTAGAGAAAGGGTTGGCCTACTCAAGGACAATGGAGGGAAGTTATGCAAGGAGTCAGAGAAAATGAGTGAGAATCTTAATGAGTACTTTGTGTCGGTGTTCACTGAGGAGAGGGACATGACGGATGTTGAGTTTAGGGATAGATGTTTCATTACTCTAGGTCAAGTCAGCATAAGGAGGGTAGAAGTGTTGGGTATTCTAAAAGGCATTAAGGTGAACAGGTCCCCAGGTCCGGATGGGATCTATCCGAGGTTACTGAGGGAAGCAAGAGAGGAAGTAGCTGGGGCCTTAACAGATACCTTTGCAGCATCCTTGAGCACGGGTGAGGTCCTGGAGGACTGGAGAATTGCTAATGTTGCCCCCTTGTTTAAGAAGTGTAGCAAGGATGATCCAGGTAATCATAGACCGGTGAGCCTGACATCAGTGGTGGGGAAGCTGCTAGAGAAGATACTGAGGGATAGGATCTATTTACATTTGGAAGAAAATGGGCTTATTAGTGATAGGCAGCATGGTTTTGTGCAGGGAAGGTCTTGTCTTACCAACTTGATAGAATTCTTTGAGGAAGTGACAAAGTTGATAGATGAGGGAAGGGCTGTGGATGTCATATACATGGACTTCAGTAAGGTGTTTGGTAAGGTTCCCCACAGTAGGCTGTTGGAGGAAGTGAAGTCGCATAGGATCCAGGGTGTACTAGCTAGACGGATAGAGAACTGGCTGGGCAACAGGAGCCATAAGAGTGGTGGATTATTGTTGAGCAATGATGGCAACTGATTGGTTAATAGCAATGAAGCGGGCAATAATTAAAGAGAATGATCAGACAAGGAGGCAAAAATTGCTAATACACGGAAGGGCTGCATCTACATGTTTGGCAATAACAGTTTTGAAAAGGATAGAAACAATGTCAGACATCATCTGGTCAGAATGCATCTGGTCAGAGTTGTAGTGGAAGGGAGTTTCTCAAAATAGAGAACTGTGAGCAGTGGTGTTCCACAGGGATCCGTGTTGGGATTACTGTTGTTTGTGATATACAGAAATGATCTGGAGGAAGGTATAGATGGTCTGATTAGCAAGTTTGCAGATGACACTAAGATTGGTGGAGTAGCAGATAGTGAAGGGGACTGTTGGAGAATGCAGCAGAATATAGATAGATTGGAGAGTTGGGCGGAGAAATGGCAGATGGAGTTCAATCCAGGCAAATGCGAGGTGATGCATTTTGGAAGATCCAATTCAAGAGCAAACTATACGGTAAATGGAAAAGCCCTGGGGAAAATTGATACACAGAGAGACCTGGGTGTTTACGTCCATTGTGCCCTGAAGGTGGCAACGCAGGTCGATAGAGTGGTCAAGAAGGCATACGGCATGCTTTCATTCATTGGACGGGGTATTGAGTATAAGAGCTGGCAGGTCATGTTACAGTTGTATAGGACTTTGATTCGATCACATTTGGAATACTGCGTACAGTTCTGGCCGCCACATTACCAAAAGGATGTGGATGCTTTGGAGAGGGTGCAGAGGAGGTTCACCAGGATGTTGCCTGGTATGGAGGGCACTAGCTATGAAGAGAGGTTGCGTAGATTAGGATTATTTACATTAGAAAGACGGAGGTTGAGGGGGGACCTGATTGAGGTCTACAAAATCATGAAGGTACAGACAGGGTGGATAACAAGAAGCTTTTTCCCAGAGTGGGGGACTCAATTACTAGGGATCACAATTTCAAGGTGAGAGGGGAAAAGTTTAACGGAGATATGTGTGGAAAGTTCTTTATGCAGAGGGTGGTGGGTGCCTGGAACACATTGCCAGCGGAGGTGGTAGAGGCGGGCACGATAGCATCATTTAAGATGTATCTAGACAGATACATGAATGGGCAGGGAGCAGAGGGATAAAGATCCTTGGAAAATAGGCGAGAGGTTTAGATAGGGGATCTGGATCGGTGCAGGCTTGGAGGGCCGAAGGGCCAGTTCCTGTCCTGTAATTTTCTTTGTTTTTTGTTTGTTCTACCACTCCACAAACCCCCATATCCAGCGTATATGCCATATACCATCTGCCACTTTTGCCACCTACAATCCGACCCCACGACCAAAGAGATATTTCACTCCCTGCCCCATATGCCTTTTGTAGGGCCCGCTCACTCAGCGACTCCCTTGTCCACTCCACACTCCCCACTAACCCCACCACACCCAGCACCTTTCCCTGCAACCGCAGGAAGTGCTACACCTGCCACTCTCACCTCCATCCAAAGCCCAAAACAAATTTTCCATATCTGACAGGGGTTCACCTGTACATCCTTCAATTTGGTCTACTGTATCCGTTGCTCCCGATGTGGCCTCCTCTACATCAGTAAGACCAAGCGCAGACTCAGGGACTGTTTCATGGAGCAATTGTGCTCTGTACGCGACAAATAACAATACCTTCAAGTTGCCAACCATCTTAACTCCCAATCCTACTCCCTGGGTGACAAGTCCATCCTGAGCCTCCTCCAGAATCACAATGACACTACCCGCAAACTGGAGGAGCAGCTCCTAATATTCCGCCTTGGGAGCTTATAGCCCGATGACTTTAACATAGAATTCACCAGTTTCAAAATCTCCCCAACCCCAGCCTCACCCACGTCCAAACCTCCCTCTCATTCCCGTCTCCTTGGCCTGACACAATCTGTCCATCTTCTCTCCCACTTACCCACCTTACCCTTCCCGCTGACCAATCCCCACTACTTCCGGTCTGCGCTCACCTATCACCATCCCACCTACCTTTCACCAGCTCCATCCCTCCTCACTCTATTTATTTCCCAACTCCATTCCCCCTCCCCATTTCTGAAGATGGGTCTCCAGCCGAAATGTCAACTTGCTTGCTCTTCTGATGCTGCCTGGCCTGCTGTGTTCCTCCAGTTCCACACTGTGTTGTCTTTAAAAGACTTATGTTGGCTTTAAGTATTTTAGACTAGTTTTGTGTTGCTGCCACTGCATGAACTTGGCTCTCTTTTGAGATGGATAGTCATTCAGCAGAACTAAGAGACTGTATGCTACGACCATTTAACTTAGCAGGCAGCAGAATGTTTGTAAGCTGCCTGCAATGCAATGAAAGTGCATGGGTAGTTGTGCATTTTGATCCCCACATTCAATGTATGACCTTGTCCAAGTTTTCTCCCCTTTCACCTTCTAAACTATGAAATAATCTAATCCATTGCATTTATTTGTTGAACTATAGCAAAGGATTGACAAACATTAAAAATACCACTACATTCAGGCACTGGTGAGCAGAGTCTACCCGCAGTTTTAAAAACTCAACCACAGATCTGCGCATACTTACTTGTAGTGCCAGCTCACATCACTAAAAAGCGAATGCTCATGACAAACCAGTGCCTGTGAAATGATTTACATTTATCCACTACTCCTTTTGTAAATGGATACTTTGGAATTCTTTACAAATAAGAGAGGTGGAGACATCATTAAAAAGGACGAATTTGGGGAGGGAAAGCCAAAGGCCTAACTGGAGACTGGGATTTTAGGAGAGTTTTGAAGGTGGGGTTTATCAAGGAAAAGAGATTTTGACAGGGAATTCCAGAGCACATAAAATATCCGAGTCTGATGGTGGAATAGAAGTTTCAGGAAGAAAGCAAAATTCAGAGTAAAGAAGCATAGAGGGTGTGGATCAGGATATATGGCTACAAGAGGACACTTAAATAAGTGGAGAAGTTGTGTGTTTCAAAACTGGATCGCGGGGAACAAATGGAGCTGAGCAAAGATGGAAGTACTCAGCATGCAAAAGAAGTCTGAAGCTTGTAACAGGGGAGGTGGAGATGCCAATAAGAAAAATGTTTAAGAAATCAATCCACAAAGTTGAAGGATTCTGTGCAGATCCTAGACTGTTAAGACCATAGGAGGGAAATGTTTCAGAGATGGAAGAATATAAACATAGTGATAGATTAAGAGTGGAGTTAAATGAAATGGCCACATTGCATACTTTAGAATTAAGCCTGAGGATACAGTTAGGTACATTGGGCTAGGTGTTGATGCAAGTCAGAAAGGATGGTTTCAGTTTTTCAAAGTTTTCCTGAAGAAAACTGCAGCATCTCCAGACTTTTCAACAATACGTTGTAAGGTGTAGCACCAGATTCAGAAAACTAATTGAAAAGTGGTGGAGTTGGAGGAACTGATGTTTGTGTGAGAGTAAAGGATATCATTGATGGGTAGCAAAAAATGATAAATAGAATAGATAAATGCACCATCTAAACATAGGAGGAACCATTTATTAATATATCTGGACTGAACAGACAGAAATCGAGCCATAAGAGTGGTGGATTATTGTTGAGCAATAATGGCAACTGATTGGTTAATAGCAATGAAGCGGGCAATAATTAAAGAGAATGATCAGACAAGGAGGCAAAAATTGCTAATACACGGAAGGGCTGCATCTACATGTTTGGCAATAACAGTTTTGAAAAGGATAGAAACAATGTCAGACATCATCTGGTCAGAATGCATCATACCAGGTTTATTGCACTAGTTTATTGCAGCTAGTTGCAGGTTGTATTGAAATGATAGACATTATTACGGAGATTTTGAACAGGATCAGATATGAGGTCTTACTTCTTTGAGATCCTAAGCTGTTCTGCCCACAAGTCTAAACAACTTCATCGTAACCGCTAATGCTTGTGGCTCTCCTCATTATTAACCCTGTCAGATCCATGTACAACAATTATACACTCAGGTAGTGGAAGAGAAGTTTGATCATTATCATCCAGATGTTCTGCTACACAATATTCCATTATTGCTGCCTGATAAGGAGTAAAGAAGCCAATCAGGAAAACCATATTGACTTCTGAATTTTTAAAAATATTTTAATATATCAAGGCCATTCAAAAATATACTTAAGAATGAGCTCAACATTTTATCACTCCATCTCTGAAAACATAACAGCAAGTGAAGATGGGGACATGACCAGCGATAAATACTCATGATATGGAGCCATGAATGGGCATCAATATAATTGCTCTCCTTAAGGGAGCTTTCTGTCACATATTTTCCTAAAAATGATTATAAGGACTAGTAGAGAATAAATTTAATTGCCCACATTACTTTCTTCACAGAAGTACTTGATCTCCATCCTAATAATTTTCAGAGATGCAGCTCTGAGAGGCTAACAGTTCCTCCAGTGGTTACGGGTGCTCAAGAACTCATATCTTAAGAGGCCACACTGTTACCCCTACTGTTTCTTCTGCCCCTGGCCTTGTGAGGGAACCCATATGGTCATTCCACAGTAAATCACAACCCTCATGTATACATATCATGGCACAGTTTCCATCTGTTCCAGCCAGTCCATAATTGATTGGAATTGAAAAGTTCAAAAAATCGTGGCCTACTGTCCTGCCAATTCATTGCAAACGACAATCTGCCCTGAGCCTTTCACTGCAGAAGTGGAGGGTACAGTGAGTGTTGTAAACCTTTACAAGAATAAGTGTAAATTTACAATTTTCACCATGAGATTAAAATGATTAAACATGGAAAGATTGTCAGATGGAAACAACATCAACAAATGTAAAGAAATTTAAATCACTACTTAAAAATAACTGAGAAGGAAAACACATCTATGGATATGTAGCAAACAGTGACAGCCAAATGTTCAAACATTTTATTTAGCCAGGTTATAGTCCAACAGGTTTATTTGAAATCACAAACTTTCGGACCGCAGCTCTTTCGTCAGGTGAAAACATCACCTCCTCATCATTTTATTTCACGATGAAGTATAAATGTGGAACTTCACAAAGTGACTTTATGAGCTCTTTGAAATGACTTGAACTAACATCAGTATTCAACACAATGAATATCAATGAGGCAAAAATGCATCAAACATTTAAACTTCACAGGGTGAAAAAATCCAGCAACAAAGCCAACTGACATATATTTCATTAGGATACTGAATGCTTTACAGAACTGAATTAAAATGTGAAGACTTTTATAGGAAACAGAAATAATGTGCAAACTACAAGTTCACATGTTTCAGTACGTGGGGCTTTAAGTAATGTATACTTAAATATTATTGATGGCCAACAAAATAAATAAATGGCATGTGAAGTTCTGAAAATGATAGGCAGGAAAAGATTTATTTGTCCATCCAGCTATTTCACAAAGGATTTGTTTAGTGTTTGTCCATCAATGATGCAACAGTCATCTTAAATTATCTTAATGCAAAACAGAGTCCAAGCATGAGTACTGCTATTTAATTATTCTTAATATTACTCCATGTCTGTAAACTAAGTATTCACATTACAATCACAAGTGCCATGAATATAACGGCATGCAACTGTGTAACACATGCATGGGATTTCTTTTTGCATGAATTTTGCTCTTCCTTTCTTTGAGGATGTATTTGTTGGGCTGCAGCTCTTAAAATGCCAGACAATTTGCCTCAAAGTAGCCATTCTATTTGTCACACATAATTATTAGTCATGGATGATTGTAGACAGCAAATGTTAATTAGAAACATCACACATTTGGTCCATTCTCTCTTCCAGCCTCCATGCATCCTGGTTCTCTAGATGGGTCACTGGGTAATGATCAGCAATATGATTCCTCTTCCATAGTTCCTCTTCCTAATTCAAGGATCCTGAAACCAATTGCACAGAACAGCTGACTAAACTCAGGCCATTTGCAGAACTTGGGAGTCTTTGTGTCAGCCGTGGCTCAGTGATAATGAGACCGTTTTCTAAAAAAATGATGTCTCATCAAAGGATAACGCTTTTTTATATAAAAAATATAGTGCTTTGGGGTCTATATATCTCACTTCTGAGTCAGAAGGATGCAGGGGAAGTTCAAATCCAGTGACATGAG
This sequence comes from Ginglymostoma cirratum, assembly GCA_024137785.1. NCBI lineage: Eukaryota > Metazoa > Chordata > Chondrichthyes > Orectolobiformes > Ginglymostomatidae > Ginglymostoma > Ginglymostoma cirratum. Next base: position 39,393,592 of record JAHRHZ010000222.1, on the reverse strand, counting down.
GACAAACCCAGACTTCAGTGCAGCATTAAGGGAGTGCTAAAGAGACATGTTTTAGATAAAATATCAAGCTGAGGCTCCATCTGCCCTCTCAATTGGATGTAAAAGTCTCAGAGCATCAATTTAAAGAAGAATGGGAGAGTTCCAGTCATTGACACACTGTTGTCGGGTTCTCACACTGGCTGCAATGTTTCCTATTGCACTGTAGTGACCGCACTTCGAGAGTACTTAACTGCCTGTTAAATATTTTGGCAAAACCTGTGATCATGAATGACACTATATAAATGCAAATCTTTTGTCTGCTCTGTATGTACATGCTAATATGTTTCTGTTCATTTTCTGTATATAATTGTGTATAAATGTATGTAAAACATCATGCAACCTGGTTGACAGTAATCTGAGCCGGTGAAGAAAAAGAGCTAAAATGTACAAGGTTGTCTTAAATGTGGTTTAAAGCACAACCACTTGTATGGTCGACTGATTTAATGCAACCCTTGCTTTCACTGGCACGGCTACAGGTTAGCAGCAGATCATAAATTTGTATTTCATAGTGAGAAGCTATTTTGATTTTAAATACACTTTTTGCACTGCCAAGTAAAATAGTAGGTCACAAAAAGAAACCCAGTTCTTCAGTCTCTGATGAATAGTGACTGTGGTAGGGAACCTGTTTTAGAGGTTCAGCTCCACATCTGGCCATAGATTAGGTTACAGTTCTTTCTTACCAAAGCAATGCAGCACAATATCAGTCTTTTTCAGTGCCAAGTGGTTTATGGTTTATTACCATAACAGGTACCAAGGTTTAATGTATTCACTAGTTTCATGAGAAGTACTGTTATTAATTGTGTTAGGTTCTTTGCCAATATGTATCAGTGGTTTTCTAAACAGAGATTAGAGTCACAGAAGGGGTTAACGCTTATTCTGAGCTGAAAATTCAGTCCATTTCCCCAGTGGCTGACCATCAGCATGTCCATTTTTCCGTTAATAAATCTATTTTATATAGACTTCACAGGGTGAAAAAGACTACGAGTCTTGCAACAGAGCCAACTGATTGACATACATTTCATTAGGATACTAAGTCACTACCTCAGAACTGTCAGGGCCAATTTTTGCTTCTTGATAGTTGTTTTCTGGAGCGGTCTAGCCTATTTCAGAAGCTACTGCCATGGATATACCATAGTTACCATATCAAATTTGAGGAGACAGTCCTCCTTTTGTTGGCTCACAAAGGCTGTAATTATTGACTATAGCAGGCATATTTATATATAGATCTCTCATTACATACCACAATCCTCACAAGATTATTTTAAGAAAATGACAAACTAATGAGTCAATGCTGCAATCACGAGTTTCAATCTATTTTTGAGGGTTTGTGTAAAATTCAGTCTTGTAAACTAGATGAATTGCTATGTGGGATAGTAGGTGCGGCAGAAAATAGATTAACTCATGAGCTGAAAAAAACTAGCAGACACTTGCATGAGACTTTTGCTTATTTGTTTCTCTAATCAGTTATCTTCCTGTATCCTTATGCTTTTTCAAAGGTTTTAGTGAGGAACAACTCCACTAACACCCATTACCCTGCAGTACCATGTCCACCTGGGTATTCCTCACCCACAAAATTTAATAATGTTCACTGGGAGGGACGGACGCAAAGTAAAGCATCACTTTGCCCTGGCTCAATCATACAAACATGTACAGTTCCAGCAGAGGACATTATGGCAATGAAGACTAGGAATTTTTGTCTTTCCATCCCACTTTAAATTTGAAGGGAATGAGAACAATTGTTGTACCCCTGTTTTCACATTGCTCAGAACATGCGCAGACGAAAAATTGAGTATTGGGCCTTCCTGATTTGTATGGCTGTTTAGGCAGTTTCTGAGATAAACAAATCAGTTTCTCACCACATATAAGTGGCAGGAAAACTTTACGTGGAAATCAGAATAGGCACATGGCAGATTCAGCTTGTCACTTGCTTGGAAAAATCTTCATGTTGGACACCAAACGTCAACATCTTGGGGCACACTCCATAGGCCCTGTCCACACACACTCAACATCCACAGACAATGGCATCTAAGAACCCTCAATGAATATTTCTGATTTACTTACAGTTTACTTCTGAACTCCAGTGGTATATGGTGGGTTGCACCCACAACTATCATTGTAATATTGCAGCAACACACACTGTGCTCTCTTCTTTGGCTTTCCGAGAGCACATGTATGCAGAAGCTGCCCAGATGCTCATAGCATCCATGTCTAGCATCACCTTTCCTTATCCTTTCCCTTTTGTTCCCTCAGGAAGCAATGCCAGACTCAGTACAGTCTTCAGGCTGGACCTGATTGGTCTTGCAGTTCTTCTTTGGCTATTTAAAATATATGGTGAAATAAACTGTTTCTGGTGGCCTGGTAAGTCCTACTTTAAGCTTTCAGCATAACTGAGGAATTGGAAGAGACAGGGAAAGCTGGTCAAGCTGCCAGAAGGGGAGGGATGAGGAGAAGAATTCAGAATGAGGTCATCTCCAATAAGGCAGTCAGAGCCATAGAGTCATAGAGATTCACAGCACAGAAACAGATCCTTCGGTCCAACTCGACCATGTCGACCAGATATCCTAAAATACCTAGCCCCATTTGCCAGCATTTGGCCCATATCCCTCTAAATCCTTCATATACCCATCCAGATGCCTTTTAAATGTTGTAATTATACCAGCCTCCACCACCTCCTCTGACAGCTCATTCCATACATGTACCACTCTCTGCGTGAAAAAAAATTGCTCTTTAGGTCCCTTTTAAATCTTTCCCATCTCATCTTAAACCTATGCCCTCTCGTTTTGGACTCCCCACTCTGGGGCAAAGACCTTGTCTATTTACCCTATCCATGCCACTCACAATTTTATAAACTTTTATAAGGTCGCCCTAAGGCTCCAACGCACCAGGGAAAATAGCCCCAGTCTATTCACCCCCTCCCTGTAGCTCAAACGCTCCAACTTTGGCAACATCCTTGTATATATTTTCTGAACCCTTTCAAGTTTCACAACATCCTTCCTTGAGCAGGGAGACCAGAATTGCATGCAGTATTCCAATAGTGACCTAACCAATGACTTGTACAGCCACAACATGACCTCCCAACTCCAATACTCAATGCACTGATGAATAAAGGCAAGCATTCCAAATGCCTTCTTCACTATCCTATCTGCCTGCGACTCCACTTTCAAGGAACTATGGACCTGTGCTCCAAGGTCTCTTTGTTCAGCAACACTCCCCAGAACCTGACCATTAAGTGCATAAGCCCTGCCCTGATTTGCCCTACCAAAATGCAGCACCTCACATTTATCTAAATTAAACTCCACCTGCCACTCCTCCCATTAGCCCATATGATTAATATCCCATTGTACTTTGTGTTAACCTTCTTCGTTGTCCACTACACCTTCAATTTTGGTGTCATCTGCAAACTTACTAACCATACCTCCTATGTTCACATTCAAATCATTTATATAAATGACAAAGAGCAGTGGACTCAACACTGATTCTTATGGCACACTGCTGCTCACAAGCCTCCAGTCTGAAAAGCAACCCTCCACCACCACTCTCTGTCTTTCATCTTGGAGCCAAGTCTGTATCTAAATGGCTTGTTCTCCCTGTCTTCCATGTGATCTAACCTCCCTAACCAGTCTACCATGAGGAACCTTGTCAAATGCCTTACTGAAGTCCATATAGATCACATCCACCGCTCTGCCCTCATCGATCCTCTTCGTTACTTCTTCAAAAAACTCAATCAAGTTAGTGACACATGATGTCCCATGCACTAAGCCATGTTGACTATCTCTAATCAGTCCTTGTCTTTCCAAATATATGTAAATCCTATCCCTCAGGGTTCTCTCCAACAACATGCCCACCACTGATGTCAGGCTCACCAGTCTATAGTTCCCTGGCTGTTCCTTACCATTTCTCTTAAATAGTGGCACCATGTTAGCCAACCTCCAGTCTTCCGGCACCACACAGGTAGCTAGTGATGATCCGAAATCTCAGCAAGGGGCCCAGCAATCACTTCACTAGTTTCCCACAGAGTTCGAGGGTACACCTGATCATGTCCTGGGATTCTATCCGCCTTTGTGTGTTTTAAGAAGTCCACCACCTCCTCCTTTGTAATATGGACATTTTTCAAGATGTTGCTATTTATTTCCCCATGTTCTCTATCTTCCATAATCTTCTCCACGGTAAACACTGATGCAACATACTGAAATAGTATCTCCCCCATCTCCTGTGGTTCCAGACATAGATGGCCTTGATGATCTTTAAGGGGCCCAATTTTCTCCCTAGTTACCTTTTTGTCCTTAATATATTTGTAGAATCCTTTTAGATTCTCTACAACCCTATTTGCCAAAGCCATCTCATGTTCCCTTTTTTGCCGTCCTGTTTCAGAAACTATTTTCCTTATCTCAACATGATAACTCTGTCATTTTTAATGACCAACAGTAATTCTATTCTCTCAATGTGAAGCTAGTAGGTAACCAACAAGTGCTGGCGAATCTCAAATCCAAGTTGATGGCATTTGATTCCAGTCCAGAATTCATGCATATGCGCAAAATACACCAAAGATAAGAGGCAAGCTGCCACAGTGAACATTATAGACTGCATTTTTGGCATCATCAGGCAACATTTCTGCTACATGGACCACCTGGAAAAGGACAGTAGCGTGCAGCTGAACAGATATCAAGACTTGTGGTAGAGTACAGCATGCTGCACAATCTGCACATGAAGGTGGAACAGCCATGGCCATCAGATAACAAGTGAGAAACTGAGGAAAAGAAACATGAGAAAGAGGAGGAAGAGGAAGCAGAAGTGGAGGTTGAAAAAGTGAAAGAGAAAGTGGAAGAACTGCTGAGACTCTGACATCAATGGTCATTACATTGTCCTCTTTCTGATGCACTATAACAAAAGCCGTCAAAAATATAAATGCAAATCTAATTTTATGAATTCACTCATTAAATGAAACATACAAAATTAAACCTAATTATTTGCATTCCCAAAACGTCTGCTTTCCCATTGCCCTTGCCTATTCCAGAGATCCTACAGACTGCTTTCCCAAGGGCTGCAGCATTAATGATAGAAGCCTATCAACATTTTCTCATCAATTAATTCATTGCATGTGAGCATCACCGGTGAGGCCAACATTAATTTAACTAACCCAAATAGTCCTGGAGAAGGTGGTTGAGGTGTATACTTTCATCACTACAATCTGTAACGTGAAGCTACACACATAGTTCTCACTGAATTCCAGGTTCTCACTGAATTTAGCCCAGCAATAATGTATTTTCAGGTCAGAATGCTGCATGATTTGGAGTGGAATTTGGTCATACAGTCATCCTTGGTAAAACTCTGTGGCATTCTATGTACCGCAAGAATATTCTTCCTCAGGTAAAGCCCAGATCTGCACATGATACTCCAGGTCAGACTTACCAATATTCTATACAACTGAAGTGAAGCTTCTTTGATCATGTGCTCTCTTGTGATAAAGGTTAACATACCATGTATTCTGGACTGCTTGCTGCACCTGCATACAAGCTTTCAATGAGTTATGAATAAAGGCGCCATGTCCCTTTGGACATCAACACTTCCCGATTTCTTACCAGTTAAAAAATACTCTGTACCTCCATTCCTCCTAACGAAATAGATAACTTCGCCATTACCCACATTACATTGCATGCTTTACTCATTCACTCAGTCTGTCCCCTTGGAGGCTTTTTAGATCCATCTCACAACTCACATTCCCATCAAGTTTTGAGTTATCCACAAATTTTGAAATATTACAGTTGGGGTTGTCACATGCAAAACATCAATAGAGATAGTGCCCTACTAGACTCAGCCTGCCAACCTGAAAATGACCCATTTCATGCTCTCTCCATTTAATCAATCTAAATCCATGTTAATATATAACCCAGCACCATGTTCTTTAATTTCATTTAGTAATTTCCCTTGTGAAACTTCATTAAAAGCCAACCAAAAATTCAAATACACCACATCCACTGGTTGTCTCTTATTGACTCTGTATAGTACTACCTTCAAAAAGTTCTTATCACGTTTCTTTAACCTGTTTTCCGCATTGTAAAATAAAACAAAGAACTACAGATGCTAGAAAGCTGAAGTAAGATCATAAATTGCTGGAGAAGCTTAACAGGTCTGACAGCATCTGTAGACTTAAAGCTTTGAGTCTGGTAACTCGTCTTCAGTTCAGAAGAATGGTCACTGGATTCAAAATATTTCCCCTTTGTAAATTCATATTTATTCTGCCCAATCAGATGATTATTTTCTAAACATTCAGTAATCACATCTTTTATAAAACATTCTTTAATATTCCCAACTATTGAGATCAAGTTAAAAGATCTATAGTTCCACACTTTCTCTCTCTTTCTTTTCTTAAACAATAAGATTACATTTGCTACCTTCCAATCTGTAGCTATGATTACAGAAGTGATAGAAGTTTGAAAGATGACCACTAATGCATCCATTATCCCTTTAGCCATCTCTTTCAACACTCTAATTTGAAGGTTATTGGGTCCCAGGGATTTGTCAACTTTCAGTCCCTGTAGTTTCACCTAATACTAATTTATTTCAGTTCCTCACTCTCACTGGACACTTAGATCTCATTTATTTCTGGGAGACTTTTTGTATCTTCATCTATGAGACAAACACAGAAGGCTGAATCTTACTGAATTTTTGAAATCAGTTAAGTATCAATTTTTGCTAGTTTCATGGACAGTTTCTCTCAGTGAGACCTAGTGTGATTTTTCATGCTATCTTCCCAAATGTGCCTCATTGCCTGTGCACTGTGCCCCTTTGCAGCCCCACTAGTTGTATTCCCCCACTAGTCACAGGCAGAAGTACTGACCGCTCCCAGGATTCTTGACACTGCACCACACTTAAAGCCCAGCCATGTATCCGGTCAAGCACCATCAGACCAGAGCTGCCCTGCACAGTTCGCGTGAATTGCCCTGGAACATGATAGAGGGAAATGGAAACTTTGCTTTTCAGACAGGAATTTGGAGGTCCTAGTGGATAGGGTGGTGCAGAGGAGGGTTATCCTCTGCCATTGGATGCTGTCAGCCTAGTCTGAAGTTGCTGCCCAGGTCAGTGCTGTTTTGATGGTCCAGAGGAGAACCCAGCAATGCAGAAGGACTGTCAATAACCTCTGTGCTCTGTAACTTCACATTTCTCTGCTTTGAACTTCATCTGCCATGCTTCTGCCCATTAATATGCAGCCTAAAATTATCTTTACCAAGATCTCCAACTTTGCCAAGTTTCACATCACCTGCAAATGTTATGATACTGAGATAGTGGGAACTGCAGATGCTGGAGAATCTTAGGCAACAAGGTGTAGAACTGGATGAACACAGCAAGCCAAGCAGCACCAGAGGAGCAGGAAAGCTGACGTTTCGGGCCTAGACCCTTCTTCAGAAAAATGTTATGATACTGCTCCTTACACCCAAGTATAGGTCATTTGCAAAAATTAAATGGGCCCAAAACTGAACTTCGGAGGACATTTTGGTATAACATTTTGCCTTCATGCCTTCAACAGCCATCCCTGTTACTATATCAAAGTATTCAATCAAGTCAGTTAGACATGATTTGTCATTAATGATTCCATGTTGGTTCTCTTGATTTCCAAATGAGAGTGCATTTTATCCTTGATTATGGTTATTAATAATTTCTACAAAACTGATATTATGTTGACTGATCTGGAGTATCTTGGTTTATGTCCCCACCTGCTTTCTGCAATAGTATTACAACATTAGGACTCTCCAGTCCTCAGGTGCTGCTCCTATAAACAATGACATTTCAAGATTGTGATCAATGCCTCTGGAGAGGAGACCAACTTGTGTGTATAAATTACATATGATATAAAATAACAAAAGATGTTTAAGCAGAACTTCCATCCCTGAATTTGGCTGACATTCACAAATGGCAATCTAATATGAACCCAACAGTTAAATTATAGCGATGACTCAATCCAGAAACCTCTTCTATACAGCAAATAGAAAACAAGCTTATCAATCACTGACAAAGGCCTTGCAATGCTATAATACTTATGACACAATGTTATTTGCCTTCAGGTAGAATGTTTAGATCAGCTATAATATCTTTCATCTCATGTCACACAACCTCAGCCTTGCAACCAGATTCAACTCACCAACATCAACTGAGTCCCAGCCCTTTAAATTGTTCCCATTATTCAATGCAGTATCCTCTATGATTCAGCACTGAGGACTTGATAGGTTACACTATCAAACCTCAGGACACCAGTTGTAACACTATCTTATAACAGTCAACAACACAGTTAATGTACACTCTCTGTGAATAAAGCTAGCAATTTTTATGTGTTGTTAATAAATCCAGCCTCATCCAAGTCCTAAGGGATGATCTGATGCTCTGCACATCCAGTTGTTTGAAAACTAAGCCTTCATGCTAGAATCTCAAGAACTAAATAGTTACTTCTTGCATGAGTAGTTCTTAAGTGTATATACATCGAATATATATGAGCAGACTTGCTAGTAAGTCATCAAGATCTAGAAAGCATCCTTAAAGGTCATACTATTCTGTGATGGGAAAATGTTGAAACCTCAACTGTTATCCTCATAATCACTTTGTGGGCAATATTACATTAAGGTACATGGTATGGTCAGTGTGGTTCTACCAGAAAATGTTAATGGTTGCACTATATTGTGATTTAAATAAGTCTCTGTCATGTATATTTAAAACTGTCTCTCTGTAGCCTTAATTATCTCAGCCCATGGGGAGAAGACGTAGCTCCCAAGCTCAAGAAAGGAATGAAAGCTTGTACATTGACAGTTATGATGGCTGTCACTGCTTGTCCAAATTTCTTGTAAAATTTACATTGAAAAACAGCTCAGAAAGATAATCAATGTTTGCATCCAATTTACCCACATCTGGAGTAATAATATTTTATAAATTACCCACCTCCACTTCAATCAAAAGGGTTAATAGGAGTCACAACAACGTATACTGATTACTACTTACGCATTTACTACTTAAGCTTGTTTATTCAATTATTCTCATTTGGCCAAAATAAGCTGACTCCATCATTTTTACTGTAAAGAATATGCTCTGATCATCAATCATCTCAGATTGTGTTCTGTCTTATTTCATCCCAGCTGCAATTATTGTCAAAATTCTTCCATTGAAATTGGACACAGGTAGCTTGCAACCATGATGTTTGGAAATGTCCATTTAATCTAGTGTGGATATGAATGTTCAATATGAATTATTTGTAGTTCATGCCAATTTTTTCATTTTTTTCATCAATTTTGTCTCATCTTCTACCCCCCAGGATGAGATTGTCTTCTAACTGACAGTCTGGTCCTTTACATAGAATCAATTAAGGAATCAAGTTCTTTTTAATACAACAGTTGTTCCAAGTGTTCCCCTAAAATTAGTCTAATCAATTGTGAGTAATTAGCGAACTTCCTTAGCTCTGAAAATCCATACCACTTTGCTGGTCTAGACAGGAGTGCTCCTTATGAAGGCATCATCACACTGGGGCAGGAATCCTGAACATCAAGAGTTATCAAAACTATAAGCTTCAAAGGAAGTTGGTGAATCGCTAATGCATATTTGGTTGGTCATAGCAGACCCAGCGGTAGGCTTGAAATCCACCTGAGAATGCATTCCCCCATCACAGTGTGGATTCCTGATAATTTTGCATCAATTTTTAGGCTTTGTTTGTGACCTGTTTTGTACAGATTGACTATGCCTAGGCTGGAATTTTCCCAACTACTGTGTATTCACTGCCAGAACAAAATGTGGATCCTGAGTCCCTGCTGAGACTGCAGGTAAAACCAAGGGCCATCTACACATTTAGACATTCTTAACTGGCCAGTGATAATTTTGATTTAAGTGCCAGGATCTGGTGGACAATGTCTCAATAAGCAGTGGGGAGAACATCCCAACAATGATTTTGGAACTGTGAGGACAGCCATTGTTGCTGGGTCCCTGCCTGGGACATACAGCCTCCAGGATGAAGGACCAACTCACATTCACAGGAAAACCTCTGGATGCTTCTTTTATATAACCGGCAGTCTCCCCTTTCAGCACAGGGTCCATTCTGACACCAGCAAACTGCTGGTGGAAAGATGAGATGGCTTTTAATAAGTCAATTGATTAGGTTAATTAGCTAACTGCCTCCAGTCAATGCCTTTCTAAATATCCCAAAGCAGCAAGAAGATACAAACTTTCCTTTTTCCACCATTTTTTCCAACCTATCTGTCTCTCAGCCTGTCCCTAGAGAGCTGATGGAAATCCTAGCCCTTGCTAAGTATGAAAGGTGCTGATACATCCTATGCGTTAGTCCAGACATGACACTTTACATCATTGTGTATGGTGAGTGCCCTAAATGGACTCCAGTAACATAAGCATCAGGTATTTTCAGGCAATTAGGACACCTTGACAAACTTTGGAATGGTCCCAGGGATCAGCTACAGAAATTCACAGCGGGCACGACCCTGGCATAATTGTCCAGATTAAAAGCTGCGTGGATTCTTAGGGTCAGTGTTTAACTTCAGGCCTCGGTTATGAACATTCAATTATTTGAATTTGTCTCTTTGTTTTAAATTGATTTGGTGAAGCCCTACAGTAGGGAAAGTCTTGTTATAAAATCTGCAGAACAGAAAGCCATTCAAAGTATCATGGCTGTCTGAAACAGATACTTAGTGTCAGTTCTCTCCTACTCTTTCCCCATAGTCCTGCAAATTTGAAAGTAACTGTGAAATCTGTTTACACCACCCATTCAGGCAGCGATTTCTTAATTATAATAACTCACTGTGTAAAAAAGAAACTTTTCGTCTCAGCTGCCATTCTTTTGTCAATAGCTTAAATCTGTACATTTTAGTCACTGACAGCCATATTTACTTCATTAAAATCCTTACAATTTTGAACATCTCTATTAACTCTCTCCCTCAACCTGAAGAGATCAATTCTCACTTTTCTAGTCTTACCACTTAACTGAAATTCTTTGGCCCTAGAATTATTCTGGTAAATTTCCTTCACTCCCTTTCCAAGGTCTGGACATCCTTAAATAAAAGCAACGTCTTGTGGACGCTGGAGATTTGAAAAACAAAACAGAAAATGCTGGAGAAACTTAATTGCTCTGACAGTATTTGTTGAGAGAAAAATATGGTTTAGGTTTCAATTTCAATGTGACCTTTTTTCACCTGTATAGGAATCATATTGGGCTTAAAACATTATAGTGAAAAGGATTGTCAGAGGATATAGCGTGACATAGATCAGTTGGAGATATGGGCAGAAAAATGCCAGATGGGGTTTAATCTGGACAAGTACGAGGTGATGCATTTTGGAAGGTAAGTGCAGGTGAAATTTTTTGAGTGAATCACAGAACCTTTAGGAGTATTGACATGCAGAGTGACGGGGGTGTGCAGGTCCACAGATTACTGAAGGTGGCATTGCAGGTAGATAAGGTAGTAAAAAAGGCCTACGGCTATGAAGAAAGTTTGTTTTCACTGGAATGGAGGAGGTTGAGGGGTGACCTGATAGAAGTTTATAAGGTTGTGAATGGCATGGACAGAGTGGACAGTCTGAAGCTTTTTCCCAGAAGGGAGGGATCAATTACTGGGGACACACATTCAAGGTGTGGTGGGGAGAAGTTTAAAAGAGATGTGCAGGTCAAGCTTTTCGCATAAAGTGTGGTGAGTGCCTGGAACGCGCTGCCAGAGAAGGTGGTGGAAGCAGACACAATAGCAGCATTCAAGAAGCACCGAAATAAATACCTGAATAGGAAAGGAATAAAGGGATACAGATCCTGTGAGTAAAGATAGTTTTAGTATGGAAGGGCAAAATGTGTCAGCACAGGCTTGAAGGGCCGAAGAGCCTGTTCCTGTGCTGTATTGTTCTTTGTTCTTTGCTTATTAACTCTGTTTCTCCTTCCACTAGATTTGCTGAATTTCTCCAATACCATTCTGGTTTAATTTTGAGGCAGCTTTCCTTTATTGTGGTGTCCCAAATACCTCTTGAACATACAAAGTGGATAGAATTGTCCTTTGCTCTCTGTGCATACGTGTACCATATGGTGTGGCAATTAGCCATACAACTTAAGAAGTTCCCATATTTGATCCTTCAGATAGCTGATCTGCTAACTTGATAGCAATGGTGGGAGTACAATTGTTTCAACCCTTCCTGGCAGCACACATGCTTATTAGCCATTTAGAGAGCATGACAGGATAATGGGATAGTGTTTAGACAACTGGAGCCAGAAACAATGTAAACTCTTGAATCATTGTGGTTAAAACAATAACTTTATTATGAGATGCTGATCATATTGAGAAAGTATTAATGACGCAGTTAGAAGAAAATCTTCTTTGAGGAACAAGGTGTGCCTGACTACTTGAGGTGAGGCCACCTTTACACAGTTACAACAATACAAGAATCAAACAGGTTTGACGCAGGTTTTTTGCGTTTTGTTTTTGTCTCTATCTTTTTGTTGGCTAGAAGGATTCCAGTGGAATGTGTTTGCCTAGGCTCAACTTCCTACCATGAGCATAAGTCCACAGCAGAAAACAATCCATGAGTTGTGAGAGAATAGTAGTCTATTCTGATACTCAAAATAAACATGTGGTTAGGTCAGAGCATTCAGAAAAATTAGCCCAGCTGTACCCGGTTTGATTTGCTCAGTGAGGGCACTGAGTGGTAGAAGTCTCCAAAATTTCCATTTTTCAGCACAAATATATTTCATTTTCATACATACATTATTTATCTTATGGTGAAAAATGTGACGAGAATGATCAAAGATTACACTGGCAACTCCAATGCATAAGCGTCCTGGGGCAAAAGAAGTCAGTCCTCATTTGGTATAAGATAACAAGGTGTAGAGCTGGATGAACACAGCAGGCCAAGCAGCATCAGAGGAGCAGGAAGGCTGACGTTTCGGGCCTAGACCCTTCTTCTCCCCAACACCTCATTTGGTGACTAAGTTTTGATTGAAATGTAGTACTTGGTCCAATTAATGTGTTTTGTTTATAAAAACATTTACTTCGGTTTTAAGGACAAGAAACAAAATGTAGTAGGAATGTTGATACAGTCAAGGATCTAGCCAATAGAGCAACAAAGAGCTTTAGCATATCTCAAAAGCGTATTGAGTTCGGGAAGAAAACACAGGAGAAAAATGAATAATTGAAAACAGAAGATTAACCATGTTAGTTATAAGTTGCTTTATTTCCCAGCTCACCTTGCCTGGAAAATAACTTGCCCCCCAGCAAGACAGTCAATGGAATTTTCTAGCCCTGAGCAGTCATACCTTTCACTCATAACTCCTCCTCACTAGTGAGATGTCCTTTATATAAATAATCTAGTTTACATTCTGTAGATTCTAATATCACAAGCCTCTGAATTTCAATGAATATCCAACTCACAATGCCGCAGAGTATAAGATTATTAAGTAACTGAAACCACACAATATTGAGTTTGAATAGAATGAGACTAATGGTATGTTAAATCACAAGTACTCCAAGTGACAGTGAATATTGGAACTGGATGAAAAGTGAGAGTGGTGTGAAATAGAATGTGGTTTGATTATGATAATAATGATGTTTCAGCATGCTTAATGCTGAAATAGTGGACTGAAAGCTGATTAAAGTGTGAAGCACAACTAATTAGGACTTCAATCAAGCTGAAGTCCCCAAACCAGGTATTAAACTCACTCAAATATTCCTCATCATGGTCATTTGAATGTGGCTATCACCACACATTAATATTCACTATTTTACTACTCAAAACATTGATTTACAATATTCAAAACATTATATAATAAACAAGCAACTTTTATTTTTGACACACTTTATATTACGGTCACATAGTAAGAAAGCCATTATTTTGATTTGGTGAACTGCCACAAACTTAAAAAAAAAGTTGGCCACAATGCTAATTTTGAATTCTCTCAGTATCAGGAAATAAATTGTATTCCGATGTAATGTAAAGAGTGTGCAGCCAGATAAAGAGTGTGAAATGAAAATCCATAGATCCTAAAATTGTTCCACAGTTAACAAAGTATTCTTAGAGAAACATACAGAGAATTGTGTGAGCAAATATAAATGGCTATTTCATTTTTCCCACTGCCTGAGTGGGAAACCGTTTGAATCCTGGTGGAACACTATAAACATGAGAGATAAAAGGTACTGCAGATGCTGGAGAATCCGAGATAACAAGCATGGGGCTGGATGAACACAGCAGGTCAAGCAGCATCATAGGAGCAGGAAAACTTGACGTTTCGGGCCTAAACCCTTCA